>PVIC010033584.1:0-20076 GCA_004025085.1 Thryonomys swinderianus | reverse complement strand
ATGAGGGGAAGGAATAAATATGATACAGAAAGAAAATAAAAGAGCATGTATAAGGGGGGAGGAGGGGGGAGTGGGTAGGGATATGGGTAAAAATGAGAATTAACTTGTGGCATATACTGGTACAAATTTCCCAATGTTATATGTGATTTTGAGATGTATATAAATTGTACCAATAAAGAATTCAATTAAAAAAATATAGGGACAGATTATCTTATTGCTAATATGTGGATGTATAAATATATGTTGAGTGGACCTCACTGGGGTTAAATATCAAATATTCTTCATGTTCTCCTCTTGCCACCACCATCTATATTGAGGCAAAAAAAACATGGTAGCGTGAGATCCCATACATTGGTCATACTTGATTGACCCAGAAGACAGCAACTAACCAAAGCTGAGCCAATGCATTGCCTCCCTTAGGACTTTAGATTAGCAATAGGATTTTAGATTAGCAATTTTAGATGGTCTGCAGAAAGAGACATAAAATTAAAGCTAATCTCCATCATCTCATTTTATCATTCCTTTCTTTGATTCCATCAGCTAACAGGTATTCTTTTTTTAATTGATTTCTTTACTGTACATTTTATATGCAGTTCACAGTAGCACTCAATATTGGGGAATTTGTACCAGTATATGACACAAGTTAATTCTCATTTTTACCCATATCCCTACCCACCCACAATCCCCCCTTATATACATGTTATTTCTTTTTCTTTCCAAATCATATTTATTCTTTCCCCTCATTACATTCCCCTACCACATTCCCTTTGAATATTTCCTATTTTACAAAATCTATCATACATTCTAGAACTCATTTACATCTACAGTTTCTCATAAAAGAGAAAAGATATGTTATTTACATATCTTTGATCTATTTATTTCACTTATTAGTGTGTCCTCAAGATGTATCCATTTGCACATAAATGAATGAAATTTGTCATTCTTTATGGCAGAGTAATACTCCATTTTATTTTTTTTTAAAAACACATCTTCTTTATCCAGTCTCCAGTTGATGGGCATCTGGGTTGTTTCCAAGATTGGGCTATAACAAACTGAGCTGCCATGAACATGGGTGTACATATGACTTTACAATATGATTCTTTGAATTCTTTTGGGTATATTCCTAGCAGGTGTTCTTTCAATTAGTTCTTGTTTCTGAAGCAAGTGCAGATTGGATTTCTGCCCTTTGTACCGAAAATATCATAACATTCATAGAAAAATATTGAAAGTGTAATTAACCTATGAGGTAATCACTAAAATATCTTCATACCTAAAATGTAACAAATACTATAAGAATTGCAACAAAGGAGAAAATTTGGGGGAAACAAATTACTTAGTTCTTCTGAATATTTTCTATTTCATAATATCTATTCAAAGGGAAATGGGGTGAGTAATGAGGGGAAAATGTGATGGTGAAAAGGAAACAAAGCTTATGTATATTGGGACAGGGGGTTATGGGGCAGGTAGGGGAATGGGAAAAATGAGAATTAAATCATATCATATACTGGTACAAATTCTCAATGTGGAGCGTGATCATGATGTGTATATATAATGCACCAATAAAGATTCAAAAGAATTACTTAGTTCTCCATGTTTAAATTTCATAGACTGTCTTTCCATGTTAGTGCATTTGTGATACATAATGATTACATTCATTGTGAGGAGTTGGTACATGTGCATGATACATCTTAATTCTTGTTATATCCCCTCCACACAATGTCCTCCATCTGTCTCCTTTCTATTGGCAAAAGTTCTATTTTCTTATTTCCTTTTATCTGTCTTTTATTTTACTCTTTAATGATTTATACTTTGAGTTTCTCAGAGAAGAAAACCATGGAATATTTAAACTTCCATATATGCTTTATTTCCTTAATATTATGGCTTCAAGGTGCATCCATTTTCCTAAAAACAACTCAAATTTCTCCTCCTTTATAGAACCTTAGTTCTTCACTGTGCATATATACCATATTCCTTTATTCATCAGCTGATGGACACATAGACCAGTTCCATGTCTTAGCCACAATGAATTGTGCTTTTATAAACATAAATATACATGTAACACTGAAATATGCTTCTTTAATTCTTTTTTATTGAGTTTATTGGTACCTTTTGTATGTACATTATGATCAGGAAGATACCAAGAAGGGAAGCGCTCGGTTGAACGGAATTTCTATTTTTAGTTTTCTGAGGACTGTCCATACTGATTTCCAAGGTGGTTATACCAATTTACATTCCCACCAGCTATGCAGGAGGGATCCCTTTTCCCCTCAGGCTTGCCAGCATTTGTTATTTGATTTCTTGGTTGTTGCCATTCTTTCTGGGGTCAGATGGAATCTCAGTGTTGTTTTAATTTGCATCCTTTAGATGACCAGCAATATTGAGTGGCATTTTATATATTTATTAGTTATTTGTACTTCTGAGAAGTGTCTGCTCATTTCAGCTGCCCATTTTTTAACTGAAGATTCTATCCTTTATAGTGAATTTTATTGGTACATTTTAACATGTGTACTGACTTTCATCATAGGGAATTTGTACATATATATATATATATATATATATATATATATATATATATATATCTTAATTCTTTTTTCCATTACCCTCCTATCATTTTAATCCTTCTTTGCCTTTCCATTTACTAAACTTTATTTCTATTGTTTTCCATCCATTCTTTATTTTTATCCCTATTCCCTTCTTTCCCTTTCTTTCACCCCCTTCCCTTTTTCCCTTTCCCAGATGAACATCTTCTTCCTATCTCCCAATATCTATCCTCTACTTTGGCCCTTATTTACCCTTTGAGTTTCTCACACAAGAGAAGTAATGCACTATTTAATGTGTGTCCAATTTGTTTCACTTAAAATTATGTTGTAAAGTAGCATCTATTTACCTAAAAATGTCTCATTTATCTTTCTTTATGAAGAGTAGTATTCCATTGTATATAAAAACTACCTTTTCTTCATCTTTTGATGGGCATATAGGCCATTTCCAAGGGTTAGCTATTATAATTTTTTTTTTGAGACAGGGTCTCGCTTTGTAGTTCAGGCTGGCTCTGAGCTCACTATGGAGCCCAGGCAAGCCTCGAACTCAGCAATCCGCCTGTCTCTGCCTCCCGAGTGCTGGGATGACAGGCATGAGCCACCACGCCTGGCACTGTGGTATGTGGTATTGATTGCTGGTGGGCGTGAGTCTCCACACCCAGCACTGTATGTGGTTACCAGGGATCGAACTCAGGACCTTGTGCTTGCGAGGCAGGCGCCGGAACCACTGAGCTAACCCTCCGGCCCAGCTATTATAAATTTTGTTGCTATAAACATAAGTGTGTATGTATCTCTGTGGTATACTTTTAACTCTTTGGGAAAATGCCTAGAAGGGGAATAACTGGGATGATTGGAACTTGTAGTTTTAGTTTTTGAGGATTCTCCACATTGTTTGCTACAGTGGTTGTACCAATTTATACTTCCACCAACAGTCAAGGAGGCCTCCTCTTTCCCCACATCCTCACCATCATTACTTATTTGTTGACTTCTTGATGATAGTCATTCTCTCTGGAGACAGAATCTCAGTGGTGCTTTAATTTGCATTTCTCAAATAAACAGTGGTGTTGAACATTTTGCCATATATTTATTTGGTGTTTCTATTTTTTCAGAGAAGTATATATTCATTTCAGATACCTTTTTGGAATGGGGTTTTCAAAATTGGGGGATCTGATTTTTTCTTTATATATTTTTCCTTACATATTCTACATATTATTCCTTTATCTGAGGAAGAGCTCGTAAAAATTTTCCCCATTATATGGATTGTCTCTTCACTCTATTGGCAGTATCTTTGCTATGCAAAACCTTTTTAATATAATGCAAAAGGTCCTATCCTTGGTAAACAATCTCTAATCTCTCAGTATAAAAGAAGTCATACAGGGGGGAGGAGGGGGGAGTGGGTAGGGATATGGGCAAAAATGAGAATTAACTTGTGGCATATACTGGTACAAATTTCCCAATGTTATATGTGATTTTGAGATGTATATAAATTGTACCAATAAAGAATTCAATTTAAAAAAAGAAGTCATACAATGTGAAAAATAGGAAGATGGAAATGTGTCTTTTAAGGAAAATATGGTATTTATAGAGAAGCTAGAATTCACTCCACCCTTAGATAGGGAGATGTGATATGTTCCTGTCCTTGAAATTAAAGTGGATAGTGCATTCTGAAAAAAAGATACCTGAAGTGTTGAGAGATGATGTCATGATACGACCAGGTAGGGAACAGGCAAAAATTGTTCCCTTGAACCTCCCAGATTTCAGAGCATGTACAGATGAGAATATACTAATGTCATCAGAATCAGAAACATGAACAAAACAACAGAGATGGGTTTGTTATTCTTTTGTTTTTTTCTGTGAAGTAGTACAATATGAGAAAAAGAAGAGAGTCTAAGAAAATAAGCATATGGCTATCGTCGAGATGTAGTATAAAATTCCCAAGGAGCCACGAAGCCTAGAAGTTCTTGAGACTGAGCCCAATTCCAGCAGATCTATTAGGAACCCCAGTAGCCAGTTCATGCCACAAATGACAAATCTAATGGATTGACCCACATGAAGGGTTATCACTCTTCCTACCACAAAAAAGTGCTGCTTATGTACAGGCAAAGAAGTGTGGACACAATAAAAAAAGAGTCTGCTTGTCATGGACAATCATATATGAAATGACCTGCTTTTATTTTCCTGATCCTCCTCCCAAATGCAGCACGAGAGGACCAAACAGAAAAGAAAGCAAGAGTTTATTTCTCTGTAATGATTACATATTTATAAAAATAAATATTCCTTTTTAAAAAAAGAATGAATCCATGTGCAAATATTCCTAATTCTTATCCACTTTTATACTATTTACTCCTTGTCCCCATACAAGAAAATTCAAATGTTTACTAAGATAAACCAAGGAACCAACCTCCTTATGTTTTTTACATAATTCTTTGTTTGTTTTTTTTTGTTGTTGTTGTTTTGGCAGTACTGGGGATTGAAGTCTGATCCATTTTGCTTCCCAAGTAGGTGCAGTACCACTTGAGCTAAATCCCCCGTTTTTTATATACTTCTTAAGTGACCAAAATGTTTGGAATCATGAATTCCTTAATATGAGAAAGAATAAACTGGGAAGCATAAAACAATGTCCATGCAGAGGGGGAATAAATGTATAAAGGTCACCTCAATAAGATACAGAAAGATTATTTGACAAAATTCAACATCTATTCATAGTTCAGAAAAAAGAACTCAGTAAACTAGGAATAGAAGTAGATGACCTCAATCTCACAAAGGGCAGCTACCAAAAACACCTACAGCTAACATCATACTTAATGGTGAATGGCAAGAACTCAGTGAAGGTAAAGAGAACTGCACTGCCACGTGTGCAGAGTAGCTGGTTAAAGGAACCACCCCAAAGTGAAAACACCAATAAGGCTTTTAACCACTTATTGCAATAACAGAAGCAAAAGGCTAAAATATCGAAAATGCTGACTTTTCCCTTCCATTTATCTCACTTGTAGAGGTTCAAGTAGAGAAGTACAGATGTTTGAAAGGATTGTTTCCCTATTGAGAGAGCCCCAGACAAAATGCTCTTGTAGTTGTATGGACCTAGTTCAGGAGGAGGGAAAGAGAGTGTAAAATAAGAATGCAAAAGTACTGAGTACAAAGGCAAAGCAGGGGAAAGTGTCTTGAGGTTTACCTACCTCCTGAAGGAGGCTTCCAGCAAGCTCCTGAGGAAAAAAAATGCGTAGTATATGGTTGGACAGAAGGATCTAAGTCCTTGATTACAGATTCCTCCAGACAACACAACGCCTCAGCTGTGCACCAAGTCCGTATCAAAGAGGGCAGCTTGCCAGGCATGGTGGCTCACGCCTGTAATCCCAGCACTCAGGAGGCAGAGAGAGGAGGACTGCTGAGTTCGAGGCTTGCCTGGGCTACATAGTGAGCTCAGGGCCAGCCTGAGCTACAAAGCGAGACCCTGTCTCAAAAAAAAAAAAAAAAAAAAAAAAAAAAAGAGGGCAGCTCTTCCTTATGGGCCCTACCAAAAAAAGTCCTTGTAATTACCTCTGATGTGGCCCACTAAATCACTCCTAGAGGTTTTTTTCTTTTTTACTTGATTTTATTGATACATTTTATATATACATTATGATCACATTCAACATTAAGAATTTGTACCTGTACTTGACGCATCTTGATTCTCATTTTTTCCTATTCCCCTACCCTCCTTCCAACCAGGAGCCCAGATGTCTCAGTGAAAAACTAAATGCTTTCCTCTTGAGATCAAGAATAATACAGGCTTCAACTAATCCTTCCAACATCATAGTAGAATTCCTAGCCAGTGTAGTCAGATAAGAAAAGGGAAATAAAAGGCTTACAGATTTTCAGAATACACAACTGGCTCTATGGAAAATCCTAATAAATTTAAAACTAAGCTCTGAGAATTAACAAGTAATGTTAGTAAGGTTATAGTATACAGTCAGTATACAAAAATCAGTTTTATTTCTGGATTCTAGCAATGAACAATTGATAAAATTCTTGGGGCCTGGGATTTAGCTCAAGTGGTACCACACCTACCTTGCAAGCACAAGGACCTGAGTTCAATCCCTGGTACCTCAAAAAATGAAAAATTCTCAAATAGCATGTGTAATGATATAAACAAGAAGGCAGAGAAAGAGATACTAGTCTTTACCTTCCTCCTCTACCAGAAAATAGATACTCACAAGACAAATTAGCCCATTAGAAGCTGCAGCAATAGAGTGGAGTAGAAATAAGTGGGGACTCAAACCTCCACTGTATGGCTTGTGAGGCCAGGCAATATTCAAAGGGAATGTGATACGGAAAAGTAATGAGGGGAAAGAATATATATGATTTGAAAAGAAAAAGAAAGCATATGTGTATAGGGGGTGGGGGTCATGGGGTGGGTAGGGATATGGCTAAAAAAGAGAATTAACTTGTGTCATATACTGGTATGAATTCCCCAATGTTGAGTGTGATTGTGAGCTGTACATAAAATGTACCAATAAAGAATTCAACTTAAAAAAAAGAAGTAAGTGGGGATTTTCTCCACGTAAATGGTTGCTGGTGAGAGCGGCATACCCAACACCAGGAGACTGCTAGGAGCAAAGAAGAAAGCAGGAGCTGTCATTATCACCCACGTGGTAGGAGTTACCACAGTCCCAGCAGCTTGCTCCACAAGATAGTATCTCTCGCCACCAAAATAATCGATAGCTCTTCTTGCCAGATGACTCAGAGAATGATACAAAGCCAAGTATCCCTCTCCAACCCAAGAAACAGCTTCCCTTGAGTCTCTTCAGGAAGTCTCCAACCCTCCAATCCCGTGGCTTTCTTGCTAATGCTCACATTCCACACCCAGGCTCTTCTCACATCTCAGAGACCAAGGACATCGTTCAGTGAAGCAGGTCACACTCTGGGCTCCAGGGGCTCTCATGCAGGGTGCCCTGGCTTCAGACATTGTCCCAGCCATCACAGAGAGCCAGCTCCCACTCCACCCAGAGCTACTGGAACTCTACACATGCCTGAGCAGTCACTCTTTGTTTCTCAGCCATTTCACAAACATCTGTGCTGGGTGACATGTTACTAGCACAGCAGTGGGAATTCCTGTACCTCAAGCACCAATGCTACTACTGTCCCACATCCCAGATCCATCCATAGCAGCCCCATAAATGCATGTGATTCAGGCTCTAGCCTGGCAACTACACAGGTACTGCATCAGAGACTCCTGTCATTGTGAATACAGGCAGGCCCATACGGTGGACTCACAGTCAAGAGGGACGCTGAGCTAGAAATTCTTTGGTGGGAGAAAAAGAGATTAGGAAGTCCTTAGCAACCACTTCTGACACAGCCAACAACCCTCAGCACCACTGCAGGCATCCACAGTGCTGGCCAAAGAGGAGCCCGGCAATCTCCATCACCCCAAATACAGAAGTGCCCTCACTGGCACTCCTGATTGTGCCTGGATAAAATACTTCCATATAAATCTAGAAAAATGAGCAAATATATTTATGATTAAAGAGACCTCCACAACACTGATTAAAGAAATCAAAGGATTGCCAAAAACAATGATATACAATTTTAGTGATTTAGAAAAGCAAATGAAATTAAGGTAGTAATTTTTCTCAAACCCACCTATAGATTCTATATAATCTCAGTAAAACTCTCAGCAAAATTTCTGTAAAAATTTGCAAGGCAGCTGGGCATGATGGCTCATGCCTGTAATCCCAGCACTCGGGAGGCAGAGGCAGGAGGATTGCTGAGTTCAAGGCTTGCCTGGGCTACATAGTAAGCTGAGGGCCAGCCTGAACTACAAAGCAAGACCCTGTCTCAAAAAAAAAATGCAAGGCAATCTAATAAGTATAAAGAAAGACAAAGGAACCGGAATAGTCAAAATAGTTTAGAAAGCTGGGCATGGTGGCTCACGCCTGTCATCCCAGCACTCAGGAGGTAGAGACAGGAGGATTGCTGAGTTTGAGGCTTGCCTGGGCTACATAGTGAGCTCAGGGCCAGCCTGACTGCAAAGCGAGATCCTGTCTCAAAAAAAAAAAAAAAAGTTTAAAAAAAAAGAACAAAATTGAAGAATCACGCTGCCTGATTAATTTATTTCTTATACAGTTATGAAGACATCATACAATTAACATCATCAAAGAACAGTGGGAAAGAATAGAGTCCAGAAATAGATCTGTAAGTATATAGTCAATTGGGTTTCAACAAAATACAAGTGAAATTCAAAAGAGAAAAACATCTATTCAACAAGTAGTGTTAGAACATGGAAAATTTAGATATGCATATGCAAAAACAAAGAAAGAAAAAGAGATACTAAAAAGCAAGCAAGCTAGGTTGATTTGCTCCTCCTCCTCTTCCTTTCCCCATCCTCCTCCTTCTCCCAATCCTTTAGCCTCTACATCTCTCTCTCTCTTTTTCCTCTCCCTCTTCCTCTCTCTCTATGGAAGATTGTACTCAGGGCCTTTGAACTAAACCACACCCCTGTCCTTTTGTAATTTGAGATAGCCTCTACATCTCTCTCTCTCTTTTTCCTCTCCCTCTTCCTCTCTCTCTATGGAAGATTGTACTCAGGGCCTTTGAACTAAACCACACCCCTGTCCTTTTGTAATTTGAGACAGAATCTTAGGTCACTAAGTTTCTCAAAAGTTGCTCAAAGTCAACCTGAATTTTCAACCTTCCTGCCTTGGCCACCCAAGTTTTGGAATTACAGATATAAGCCACCAAACCCAGCTTAGATTTACTATTAACTTGTACTTCACGCTATATAAGAATTTAACTCTTGGTGAACATAAACTTGAATTTCAAACTAGAAGAAGATACAGGAGAAAAAATTTGTGACCTTCAGTTAAATAAAAACTTCCAAAAATGGGCTTATTAGAAGAATAAAATTGATAAATTATGCTAATTGAAAGTTTATGTTTTACAGAAGGCAGTAAAGTAATGGGCTGATTCCCCACAGAATAAGAGAAAATATTTGAAAAATATATCTTTTCAAAGACTGGTATCCAGAAGACATATGTAACTCACAACACCCGTTGATAAAAAACAAACAACTCAATAAAAACAGGCAAATGATATGAAAGACTCTTTACCAAATAAAATATATGGATAATAAACACATTAGTCATTAGAGAAATGCAAATAAAATCTATAAGGAGATAGCATAACAAATATATTCTGATGGTTGAAGTCAATTAACTCTACCAAACGTTAGTAAAGATGGGTAGTCACTGGAATTCGACACATCGCTGATGAGAGCAACACTATATAGTACACCCGCTATGAATCAGCCAGTGTGTTGCCATTTTGAGACTGCCCCTTTCACTTACCACAATGCACTTCAGATTGTTTCATATCATCACATGTATTAATAGTTAGTTCCTTTTATTGCTGAGTTGTATTCCAATTTATAGATATACCACAGTTTGCTTATAATTTACCTATGACAGAACATTTCAGTTTTCAGTTTGGAGCAATTATGAACAATGCTTGTTAAACATTCATATATACATTTTTATGATGTTTTAATTTCTTGAGGGTAGATATTTTAGGGGTGAGACTGTTGAGTCATATCATGAATGAATATTTGACTTTAGAAGGTACTGCCTGCCTGTTCTCCACAGTGACTATCTTCAAATCTCAATACTATAGAAACAGAAAAAAAAGAACAATAGGAAGCAAAGGACCTGGGGTAGTGAAAAGAATGGGCTATAAATGGCCAAAAGAGAAACATGTGCATGATGTAACTATTCCATAACTTGATTATGGTAGTTGTGATGCCACTGTATTCACTTGTCAAAACTTGCAGAACTATAAAAGAGAGTGGATTTTATATAGGTAAATTATACCTCAATAAACCTGATGGAAAATCATTCATGCAAAAGAAATGCATAGAAGCCCCAGAATATCCTGTGCCATATTTAAACCAAATATGTGTCACAGCATATGGATTCCCTTTGCCTTCAAAATAAAAATCTAAATTCTTCAATAGAATACACACAGCTTTTAACCATCGAGCACTGCCTACCTACAGGAGGCAGCCATTTAGGTATTATCTCAACACTGTCAGGCATACTTAGATATTTCCATTGTTCTTGTCCTTTTCTTTTTTTTTTATTTTTTATTGGTACATGTTTGTGGTACACAGGGAGTTAGTGCATATACTCAATACATCCTAATTGTCTCTACCTGTCCTTCCCCTCCCTTCCCTCCTGGCTACGTAGTGTTAAGTAAAATAAATCAAAGAAATGGTGCATGGGGCCGGAGATTTAGCTCAGTGGTTCCAGTGCCTGCCTCGCAAGCACAAGGTCCTGAGTTCAATCCCAGTAACCACATACAATGTTGGGCGTGGTGACTCACGCCCACCAGCCATCAATACCACATACCACAATGCCAGGCATGGAGGCTCACGTCTTTAATCCCAGCACTCAGGAGGCAGAGACAGGAGGATTACTGAGTTTGAGGCTTGCCTGGGCTACATAGTGAGCTCAATGCCAGCCTGAACTACAAAGCGAGACCCTGTCTCAAAAAAAAAAAAATTGGTGCATGGTTTCTTACATGAGAAATCCAAACAATAAATAAAGAACAGAACAAAAATTAATTAATACAAATAGGGACATCTTTTCAAATGAGAAAGAGATCAGAGATAGATAGAGTGGAGGAAGGAGAAGAATGAAAATTTCCCATCATTTTCTGCATTTGTTATCAGCACTTTCTATCCAACTCCACTGAATTCTCAGATTACAATCTCCTTACTTTGATACCTTGAGCCTCCAAACCTTCTTACTTATTCTCCTGATACAAAATTCAATGACAGAGTCCTTATAAGGCTCCTCAAATTTACCCAAGTAGCTTATAGAGGACTATTACTTTCCCAACCTTAATCTTAAAGGAATGAACCACATATGAACACAGGCAGGTATGTACAACAACATGTTCTCTTAGAATTCACTTGAATATTTATGTGGTGCTCTTCAGAGATGATCTAACTACTTTTATTCTCCATGCTGACTCATGTATAGCATAGCTTAACATCTGTATGGCTAGAGATTTCAGTAAGTCTGATTACCAGCAGCAAAACTAGGGGCAGCAGGGAGCCTGGCTATAACACTCTCAGGTTGTCATGTAGAGGATTTTGCAAATTTGATCTACCAAATGTTAGTTACAGTGTAGATAGGAATAACTTTACTGTCATACCTGTGCTTGGATTCTAATATCATCCTGAGTAGTTTCAGGATGTCATTCTGTTTCTAGAAAAGCAAGCTTTGTACCCCTATTTTTACCAGAGTTTAAAAAAATTCGGTATAAAAGAAACAATGATTATGCAAATTCTAAAGGAAATAATTTTAAATACATGTTCAAAGAGCTTCTTGAAGGTATTAAAAATAGCAAAGCTTGCTCAAAGTGAAGTGAAGATAAGCCTATAAAACACGTAAGGTTTTAACAAAGCAATCCATGACATTTCATTTCAGTGCTTGGAGACCTTTCTCAATGATTTCTGACTTCAGACTCATTCATGTTCTTTTTATTATTATTATTATTATTATTGGTACATTAATTGACCATAATGATTATATTCATCACAGGGAATTGGTACATGTACATAACATATCTTAATTCATTTTTATACCTTCTTCTCTGATCCCTCCCCTAACCTCTATCTTTTGTGTATACACACACACACACACATACACATATATAAAATGTTTATATTACATAATAATCATATTCCTCATAGGGATTTGGTACAATTACACATTATATTTCCCCTTTTTTAAAAAAAATCATTTCCCTCCCCTCCTTACATATTTGTCTCTTGGTTCCCTTCCCATATGCTAAAGATCCATCTCACTGTCTTCTATATTCTATCTTTTACTTTGCTCTTTGTTTACATTTCAGTTTCTCACATAAGAGACACCATGACATGATCAGGCTTCCATGTTTGATTTCACTTAACATTATGGCCTCAAGGTGCATGCATTGTCCTACAAATGATTCGTGTTTATCCTTATCTACATCAGAGTAGTACTACATTGTGCATCAGTGTCACATTGTCTTTAACCATTCTTCTGTTGACGGGCATATAAGTTTCCCGCAAGACTGAGCTATTATGAATTGTGCTGCTATAAACATGGACACGTATATCTCATTTAGTTGATGCCTTTATCTCTTTCAGGAAGACACCTAGAAGAGTAATAGCAGGGTCTCATGGAATTTCTAGTTTCAGTTTGTTTTTGGTTTTGGGGGGCTTTTTTTTTTTTTTGAGACAGGGTCTCACTTTGTAGTTCAAGCTGGCCCTGAGCTTACTATGTAGCCCAGGCAAGCCTCGAACTCAGCAATCCTCCTGCCTCTGCCTCTGTCTCCTGGGTGCTGGGATTACAGGTGTAAACCACCATGCCCAGCATTGTGGTATGTGGCACTGATTTCTGGGATTACGGGCATGAGTCACCATGCCTAGTATTATTGTATGTGGTTACTAGGATCGAACTCAGGACCTTGCACTTGCTAAGCAGGTGCCGGAACCACTGAGCTAAATCTCTGGCAAAAGTTTCAGGTTTTTGAGGAATCTCCAGAGTGATTTCCATGGTGACTGCATTAAGATACACTTCCAACAATGTAGCCAAGGTTTTTCTTCACTGTAACCTCACTAGCATTTAATATTTGATTTAGCTACTCTTTCTGAAATGAGATGGAATCTCAATGTTATGTTAATTTGCATTTCTCAAGTGGGCAGCAATGTTCAACATTTTTTCAAATATGTCTTGGCCCTTTGTGGTTCTTTAGAGAAGTGTCTATTCCATTACATTACTCATTTTTCATGGAGTCATTTGAGTGTCCTTTTTTTTTTTTTGAGACAGGGTCTCGCTTTTGTAGTTGAGGCTTTCTCTGAGTTCACTATGTAGCCCAGGCAAGCCTTGAACTCAACAATCCTCCTGTCTCTGCCTCCCGAGTGCTGGGATTACAGGCATGAGCCTCCACGCCCAGCACTGTGGTATGTGGTATTGATTGCTGGTGGGCGTGAGTCTCCACGCCCAGCATTGTATGTGGTTACCAGGGATTGAACTCAGGACCTTGCATTTGCGAGGCAGGTGCCAGAACCACTGAGCTAACCCTCCGGCCCGAGTGTCCAATTTTTAAATTATTTATATATTTATATTCTTTATATATTCTAGATATTAGTCCTTTGATGAATAGCTGGTAAAATTTCACTCCTTTGTGTGGGTTGTCTTTTCACTCTGTGGGTTGTTTGCTTTGCAGTACAGAACTTTTCTAATTTGATACTATCCAATTGTTGATTCTTGGTATTATTTCTTGTACAACTGTGTTTCTGTTCATTAAGTTGTCTATGTCTATGTCATTAAGAGATTTATCAATTTTTTCTTCTATCAGGTTGTTTTAATATTTATATTTTAAACCATTTTGATTTTAACTTAGTACATAGTGAGAGACATGGATCTAGGTTCAATCTTCTGCATGTGGATAGCCAATTTTCTCAGAACCATTTGTTAAAGAGTCTATCAAATAGCTTTTTATTAGGATCTTCTGAAAATTCACTGATCATCTTATTTATTACTTCCATTACCAGTTTAGTTTACCTTCTGTGATTTCCCCACTCCAGTACCTCTTTGATTGGTTTTAATCTCCTCTGTTATCTTTTTAAATAATTCAGGTGTGTAGCTTTCCTGTTCTCCCCCTCCATAACCCCTGGATTAGTTTTGTGAGAGTTAGGAGGTTTGAGAGGGATTTTATTGCTGTTAGGGCTCATATCTAGATATTCCCACAAAGCCTCAGGCATTTACAGGCACTGCTTTTTGGAGGCAGCTGGATCTAGAATAGTGGTGGCCAATCTATGGTATGCATGCGGCAGTGGGCTATTTGTATCACTGAAAGCTCTAAAAGGTTTGATATCACTGATCTAGGGTGTGACACTGGGATTAAGGGTGAGTGGTATTGGATTACCCCATTAAATTGGTATGGCATAGGCCACCACTGAGACCACATCAGAGGCTCTGAGAGACAAATCAGGCAAGTAGAGTGCAGCAGAGGTCATAGGGAATCTCAGCAACAAACGAATTCTGTGCTATTTAAGGTGGCCAGGCTTGCAACTCTCCTACTGCTGCTGAGACCATGCCAGAGGCCCACAAAGACAGAAGGGTAAGTAGGGCATGGCAGAGGTAGCACAGTGAGTCTCAGCAAGAAGGGAGCTGGGTGCCATTCACCAGCAATTGAACCTGCAGCTCTTCTATAACCTGGGTGAGGCCAGAAGGCCTTGGAATCTCCCTATCTTTGTGGACCAAACTGGTACAACTATTATATGGGGAAGAGCCTCCAGAGAAACCACCTGCTTCTCCATGAACACTGAATAAGTGCGGCTACAGTACTGGAACCTAGACAGAGGACTTCAGTGAGTTCCTCCACCCAGCCCACTACATCAAAGTAAACACTCACTGGAAGAGTGAGGGAAACCTGTTGACTGCAGCCACTGGTGATTTGGGGGACTCAGATCCACCTGCAGGATCCTGGATTCTTGCAGAGTTCAAACCAGTAGGGCCTCAGTGAGCTCAACTCAGGAATTATACTCAGAACCTAGATAAGAAATGACAGCTATCTCCTTGTGACTAGTGTTTTTAGCTCTGTTTATTGCTGTTATTGATACTGTTGCTTTTGTTATTCTTTTTCTTTCTTTACTCTGATGTAACTATCTTCATTTCTCTACTCTGCTGGTGCTGAATCTGTCCAACTTTGTGGTTTTCTCTCCTCTCCACTGCTCTCATTTTTATAAAAGGGAAAGTGCTTTCCTGTTTTCCTCCTGCTGCTAGGTCCCCCTATTCTCTTGTTCATGCACCCTCTCCTCTCTTCCAGTCAGAATCACTACGTAGAACTAAAAGGGTTTTAGTTTTCCCTAATTTCTCTTCTTTCGGTACTATTATAAGAGGGAATACAAAGTCTCTAGTGGTCTTGTGGTTCTTATTCAGTTCTGTCTTACACAGGACCCTTTAGCCTCTGTTGTCCTCTGGCATCTATAATGTTCTCAAGGTTTATGTGATGTTTACAAATCCTCTAACCCTATTTCTAATCTTTCCTTCTACTTCTGTCTCCTTACCTATCCCACTCCCAAGTGACCTTTTCTTTCCAAGGGGTACTGCTGCTACATTTAAGCACCTGAATGTTGTAAATACATAAATACATTTCTGGTCAATTCTAAATTTTGGCATATGGTTATAGATGTAACTCATGAGATTAACGTTTTCAGAATACTAATTGCAAAAGCTTTTCATATCCTTTACTGTGTTCAATACCCATAGATGAATGGAACAGACTAGAAGACACAGAAACAACCCCAAGTTATTCTCTCTCCCTGTTCATTTTCCCAACATATAAGAGGTAATCAAAATACATGGTGAATGTTTAAATAAAAAAAATTATTACAGTAAAGGACACTATTGTAGTCAGGGTTTGCAAGAGAAATAGACTGAATACAGGACACATATTTATAGGATTATTTTATAATAATCACCCAAACAGTCAAATGCAGAGAAGGGCAAGAGATCGAGCCACACACTAGACATCCAAAGAATGCAGCCAAGGGTCTGGATCCCACAGCAATGTCTCACCCAAGTCCATCCAAAGCCTTAGAGTCCATGGCAATATCCTCCATGAGTCCAACCAGAGGCTTAAACCCTATGCAATGTCTCATGGTTGTCTGTACTGAGGATCTGCACCAGGAAGACCCAATGGCCAGTGGCAGAAGCCAGAAAACCTGCACTGGTAGGGGAGGATCTGTGCCACTAGGCTGAGGAATCTATAGTGGAGCCAAGAAGCAATGCTCACTGTGAAGATCAGAGCTCCTGTTAAGAACAGCAGCCATTCCCAGTGAAAGAAAGGCCCCGAGCTCCGACGATGATGAAAACAGCCAAGTTAACATCAGGAAAACCAACTGAAGCAAGCTTCCCTAGAAAATCAACAGCCTACAATCTTCCCCTCCAGTTCTCCTTTTATGCCACTGGCAACGATCCTCAGATGGGTCTTCCACATCCAAACCACGCTGGTTCAGTTTAGCTGGGCATTCCCACTTGACCTAATCCTCCACAGGCACATTGCCATTAAGCTACCTGGAAATACTCCAAATACTCCCCTTTGCTTAAAACACAGCTATACCATCTTTACTAGCAATATGTCTTTTACAGTAATAAGTTTTTTATTTAAACATTTAGTGTATATTCTGAATACTCCTTGTATTCTCCTGTACATATTTTATATTCTAGTAATAATTTCTCAAATATCAAGTCTTGCCAATTCTATCTTGCAATTCTCTCTTGAATCTGCATCACTCTTCATTCACCCTTGTATGCCCTTGGTTCAGGCCATTTTAGCTCTCATATGGGCTCCTTTTGTATCTCCTATTAGCTTCTATTGCCTATAGTCTCATGTACACATGAGACCACCTTTCCCTTCTAGTGTATCCCCTTGTATCATTGCCAAAAGGTCTTTCTAAAACACAAATTTGATCTCTCTTCCCTAGTTAAAATTCCCTATGGGCTTACAATTGCTTACAGGATTAAAAACAAAATTCCTTAACAGAGAGTATGAGGCCTTCTATAATTTGTCTTTTAACTACTTGCCATCTATCATCTTCTAATTCACTGCTCAATAGCCACTCAAAGGTTACTCCCCTATGAAGTCCTCTCAACCAACTTTTCCCCTCAATTATATTAGACCCCCCTTCCTCTATATCATACACAAAATATTCTTGTCAGTTGTAAAATAAATTATAATTTGTATATATGCTAAAGTAAATTGAATGGGCTGGTGTGGGAGAATGGCAAGTTTGAGCCCAGCCTGGGCAACTTAGCTGCTTAGAGAGACCCTATTTCAAAGTAAAAAAATATTTTAAAAGAATAGAGATGTAGCAAAGTGTAAAGGCCCTGAGTTAATCCTCAGTATCACAAAAACAAATACAAATAAATTATAATTTAATTGTGTCTTCTAAGAATATGATCTCTGTGAGGAAATATTACCTATTGTTTCTATCTATACACCAGATAATGAATACATGAATGATTAAAAGAGAGAATCAATTAATGAGTCAACATTGGTTGCTTATTTTTCTAAACAGTCCAACTTGATCTCCTAATTATGTCAAATGAAAAGGCCCCACTAGCCACGTTTGAGCCATTGAAACCGCTATGTTGTTATCTACTCCGACAATAACTATAAAAGAAAAATAAACCCTTGTTACATATCTGCCTCCCTGAGTAATAACCTTGAAAACAGGCCATGAAATTAAACCATTAAAAAATCCCAGTGATGAGTTCTCTGCCATAGTAGTAAAATTCTGGTAAACACCGTGACCATTTGTCTAGGGTAAGAATGAGTTTTCACCCTTGGGGGTCAAGATCCTAATGCAGGAATAGATACAGCCAAGGAGAAAAATCCCTGCCACATTAAAGAAGACTAAAAACTTTATCACCCTGGAATATTCCAGGTCACATTCAAGATGCATTTTTTGACATTTGAATAGGTGCAAGTTAAGTAAACTGATGGGTACATTTCACACAAAGTGAGATCAGACCAGAGATAAAAGCTCTTTTTATAGTAAAAACTCGATTGGGTACCTCTATACCGCTAAATATTATATATTATGCACAAACATTAAATAGACACAGATGAAAGAACAGCAAAGCTAGGCCAGGGATTTAGCTCAGTGGCACCATGCCTGCCCCACAAGTTCAAGGTCCTGAGTTCAATCTCTAATATTAAAAAAAAAAAGCAAAGAAAGAACAGCAAAGCTAATCTGTTTATCTGTGGAAGAGTGAGTCAAAGACAGACAAATACTACTGTTATTTTTCAAAGTAAGTTAAATTTATTATTCTTGTTGTCTGTCATCATCAATTGCAGTGAGGATATACACTGGCAGTCTTGGAAATAGTCTCTAACAAGCCAGAAGCCCCTTCTCAGCTACATTCAAGTCAGATTTTGGCCACAATGGCCAGAGAAGCAGAGGAACTGTCTGAACATTTGAAATGTCATGGAGTTAACAAAAAGCCTAAGCCAAATTCCGGTCATTGCCCTAACATACTCAATAATGTCATGGAAAGTTGACATGTACTTGGAATCATAAAGCAATTAAATAATGAGACTTTTCTATTTGGCTCAAGTTCTCTTATATTCTAAATTTTTCCATATTTCCTGTCTTATTTGTTTGACAAATAAAAATTGTATATGTATGTTGTCTAAAGCATGTTGTTTTGAAATATGTATATATTTTGAAATGACTAAATCAAGCTAATTTATATATATATATATATTACAAGAGAGCTTCAACAGATTTATTGTACAAAGTGACTATAGATAATAATGATTATATTCTTTTTTTTTTTTTTGAGACAGGGTCTCACTTTGTAGTTTGGGCTGGCCCTGAGCTCACTATGTAGCCCAGACAAGCCTCAACCTCAGCAATCTTCCTGTCTCTGCCTCCTGAGTGCTGGGATTACAGGCGTGAAGCCACCATGCCCGGTACTGTGGTATGTGGTAGTGATTGCTGGTGGGCGTGAGTCACTACGCCCAACATTGTATGTGGTTAGTGGGGATCGAACTCAGGTTCTTGCACTAGTGAGGCAGACGCTGGAACCACAGGGCTAAATCTCCAGCCCTAATGATTATATTCTTGAAAATTTCTGAAAATAAATTTTAAGTCTTCTCCCCACAGGAAGTATGTCAAGTTCTTCTATTTTATGTCCTTCTACAGCCCAAGCATATTCATCCTTTTTTGCATTTCCAAAATCAACAGTAAAACAAGTATTCCAGTCAGAGCATACTCAAAATAAACTTCAGGAAGATTTTTTTCATTTATTGAGTTTATTGGTACATTTTAGATATACATTATGATCATATTCAACATTGAGAATTTGTACATGTACAAAATATATCTTGATTCTCATGCTTTCCATTCCCCTGCCCTCCCCCAACCCCTACCCCCTGCTTTGTTTCCTTTTTTGTTGTTGTTGTTTTTACCATCAAATTTTTTCTTTCCCTTCTTTAGTTTCCTCTACTCCCCCTTTCCCTTTTACCTTTGGACATTATCTTCCTGTTTCACAGTACCTACCACACATTCCGAACCTCATTTACACCTTCAGTTTCTCATACTAGAGAAATGATATGGTATTTATACATCTGTATTCTATTTATCTTATTTATAAGTATGTTTGAGGAGGATTTTTAAAGGATCTTTTCAAAAGAACATGGACAAGAAGCAGAGGAACCATAAGTAGCCCAGGCTTAACAATATAAGAGCAATTGCCAACCCCTAGGCCAAAGGGAATGATGCTCAGAAACCAAAGAGAGAGTTGTATGAAGATAGACACCTTTAGAAGAGCAATGACTTCTAACATTCTCAACCAGTCCAAAGTGACCTTAAAACTACAGAGCCAAAACACAAACATTTGATCTTCTATTCTCCTACCCTTCCTTCTTTTTCTTTATAAGTCATTCTCTCTCCCTCTCTCCCTCCCTCTTTCCCTCCCTCTCTCTCCTCTCCCTCTCTCTC
>PVIC010033583.1:0-19916 GCA_004025085.1 Thryonomys swinderianus | reverse complement strand
AAAAAAAAAAAAAAAAAAAAAAAAAAAAAAAAAAATCAGAAAAGCCAGTTGCATTAATTCCAATCTGAGTCTGAAGGCTTAAAAACCAGGAGAATTAAAGGTGCAAATCCTAGTTCAGAGGCAGAAGAAGACCAGTGTCTCAGCTCGAGCAGGCAGGCAGCAAAGGGCCAATTTCTTCTGCTTTTTGCCCTAGTCAAGCCCTTGGTGGCCCAGATGATACCCATCCCATCAGATCTACTTCATGGTCTCCACCAATTCACAAGCTAATTCTCATCCAAAATCACCACTGCAGACGCACCCAGCATATTTAATATGGTCACCCCATGCGCACTCAACACATTAAAACTAACCACAGAGTCAGGCTGACCCTGCTTCTTAGGAACTATATATTTTTTAAAACAGATTTCACATGGGCTACTTTATTCCATCATTCCTACAGAGGGGAAGGGGCTCAAAATATAATTGAGCCCACCTTCGTGCCCCTCTGTCCTTCTCTTTCCAGTCTCAGTGTGTTTTTTCTCAGTGCTATGGATTACACCCTCAGCCTTCACACTGAACTATATCCCCAGCCTTTTCCACCTATTTTTATTTTGAGACAGATTCTCACTCAGTCACTAAAGTGTCCAGGTTGGGATCAAGTGGTATCCTCCTGCCTCTGCCTCCCACGGGGGTCTCAACTCTGCTGGGCGTGGTGGCTCACGCCTGTAATCCCAGCACTCGGGAGGCAGAGACAGGAGGATTGCTGAGTTCAAGGCTTGCTTGGGCACCATAGTGAGCTCAGGGCCAGCCTGAACCAAAAAGCGAGACCCTGGCTCCAAAAAGCAAAAAAAAAAAAAAAAAAAAAAAAAAAAAGTCTCAACTCTGAGTTTTCTTCTATAACCACTTCTTTCCCATCTCTAAACCCAATTTTTCCTAGTTTATTTTCTAGAGCCATAAAAATATTTTGCCTCAGGCCGGAGGGTTAGCTCAGTGGTTCCAGTGCCTGCCTTGCAAGCACAAGGTCCTGAGTTCAATCCCCGGTGACCACATACAATGCTGGGTGTGGAGACTCACACCCACCAGCAATCAACACCGCATACCACAATGCCGGGTGTGGTGGCTCACGCCTGTAATCCCAGCACTCCGGAGGCAGAGTCAGGAGGATTGCTGAGTGCAAGGCTTGCCTGGGCTACATAGTGAGCTCAGAGCCAGCCTGAACTACAAAGCAAGACCCTGTCTCAAAAAAAAAAAAAAAACTTTGCCTCTCCTCAGTCAACAAAATGTATTAGTTATTTTCCCCCAACGTGGCTACTCCAGCATCCCTTCTCCAGCCATCATACATCTCTAACCCAACTTCTCTGTGCTGTAACTCTGAACAGTGAGGAGCCCTAATGGCATTGCTTCAGGTTCAGAAGCACTGCCAGATAGCTCAGAAGCACCAAGAAGGAACAAGCTCTAGCCACCGTCCTCAGAGGCAAACTCTCATTCAGTCAGGCAAACAAAGTTTCTTGCACACCATATGAAACTCTAGGAGCCCAATGGATATGGTTTGTCTCTTCACAGTCTTGAAAACACCTATTGTTAACCTGTAGTCTGAGGCCACTAGTGGCCAATAATAATCCTTTATTGATCCACTTAACTGGTGTGGAGCACTATTTATAAGTGCCCCAGTCTCAGCTCATCTGTGTTGAAACTATTTATTTTCATTCTATATATTTACAGCCCAAAAAAAGATTTATGTTTGAGCTTTCTGTCTCTCCCAACAAAATTCATGTTCCATGAAAACAAAGACCTCAACAACTTTGCTCAGCATATCCTGTGTGCTAAATACTGTGCCTGATACACAATAGATCCTGAATCAATATTTGTTGGCTGGATGATAATGACTGGGAAAGGGGGGACTATAAGGATTATTCATTCCATTCAAGCATTTTGTAAATGGAATTGATCACTTTATGTACTTGTGTGTATAATATACTTATGCCTGAGCTTTTTCTCACATGTAAATATTTTCTCATCCCAGACCAGGATCTGGATCTTGGTCACAGAAGTTCTTCTCTTTCCAGCCTCTATGAGGGAAATTTGGTCATGTGTACTGCTGGTCAAGGTCCTAGAAGCCATTGGCCAACTGAGAAATTTAACATGCCAGGAACATTTTAATACCTCATTCTGGAAGTGTCTGAGACAGCTAATTGAACTCAAACATATTTAATGGCACTTACTCTCCAGTAAGAATTGGGAAGCCTGGTGAGAAGTAGCTCCAAACAAAATAGCATGATATATTTGTTTACTGCATCAAGTGCCTGAGTATTTTATCTAAAGTAAAATGGAAGTTTATCACATTCAAAAAAAAAAAAGAAACAGAAAACCACTCTACTACGTAGATTAGATATGCCTTCCCATTCCTGACTAATACAGGTCTCCTACTTCTACATAAGGACTCAATGTTCCCCTTTCCCTATTCCTTCCAAACTTGTAAAAATAAATGGAGACACAGTTGTACAATGCAGCTCTGAGTTTTACTAACATAAATCTATAAGGTGCCTACTTATCCTTCAATTTGAACAATGGAAATATAATATTTGGTACTTGTTTCTATGCTTTCAAAATTTTCCTGGTATATATTATAGCCTTGTGGATATTGTTTGATAGGTTATTTAACTCTTCAAATCAGCATTTTTGAGAAAACAGAGACATCAAAGTATGTCCAAAATCCTACAAACTAAGGTCAGGCCCACATCCTAATCTTCTGTTTTGTGCACTAGTGGAGGGTGGCAAAACAAATACCACTCAGGCCACTACTTTGCCCTCTCCAACCACAGTAGGCATTACTTATCAATTACCACCTTCTTTCCAATTGTGACTTCCGGTAACTGTATTTAGAAGCCTTTTCAACACTGTGCCAAGCAGCCATTACCAACTGACATCTCCAATCTTAGGTAGAAATTGGAGAACTAAAACCTATTTGCCTTCACTGCAGTGGCCAAATTTCTTCTTGAATTAGGAGCCTGCTGGAGCAAAGCAGCACCAAAACAAACTCCTGCTTGCAGAAGGGGATGAGGATTAAATGAACACAAGGAAGGTGACCTAGCAGGATGAGAAGTGGGATGAATTCTGCATCTTTATCTCAGAGTTGCTTGAAAGTCCACAGACCTGAGTTTAATTTTGGTCTAGTAGCTACAGGAAAGAGATGAATTATCCTTACCACCATGAAATAGTCAACTGTCCTATCCAAATGGTTGTTGATTACCATATCTGTCTCCATGAAGGGCAAATAACTACTTCAACCTCTCCCTGGGTGACTAGTGTGTATATATTCCACCCCTTACCCCTCCATGAAAACACTGAAATGGTGCCTTTTGCAATCCAGCCAGCTTTAAAGGTGATGTGCTAACATCTTTTTTTTTTTTTTTTTTTTGAGACAGGGTCTCACTTTGCAGTTCAGGCTGGCCCTGGGCTCACTATGGTGCCCAGGCAAGCTGCCGCGAACTCAGCAATCCTCCTGTCTCTGCCTCCCGAGTGCTGGGATTACAGGTGTGAGCCACCATGCCCAGCATTGTGGTATGCGGTGTTGATTGTTGGTGGGTGTGAGTCTCCATGCCCAGCATTCTATGTGGTTACCGGGGATCGAACTCAGGACCTTGCGCTTGCGAGGCAGGCACCAGAACCACTGAGCTAACCCTCCGGCCCAGTGCTAACATCTTTTATATACTCAAATGATCCTCAGCTATGGGGAAACAAATGTGTTTGCATCTCTTAGAATCTTTCTTTCATTCTCCTTCAAAAAAAAACTACTAAATAATAATGAAAGTGAGATCATGAGTGAAAAAGTGAGTCAGCAATGCCAACAGGTCATTTATTCTTCAATGGGCTGAAGGCATCTTTTATATTTCTTCTAATAAATTTCATTTTTAAAAAGACATGCTTTCTAAATTAACCCCTTCCATAAGTAAAACCTAATTATCTTCTGGGTGACCAAAACAAAAGCAAAAATATGTGTGTGTCCAAGGATCGGTAACTTTCCCAAGAGTGTAACCTCAACAAAGGTTACTGGGATCACCTGTGTCTGAAAACATCCCTTCTGAGTTCCGAAAAGATTTTTTAAAGTCTTCTATAAAATGGAGATGAACATTTTCTCCTGCACTGCCTAATTGCTGTGCCTAAACTGAGCAGATGGGCCCTGGGATGGGCCTACCCCCTGAGATCACAGAGCATTTGCTTACTTAATTGTACTTTGAAAGCAGATTGTTCTGCTCAGGCACCTGTGACCAGCAGCGTTTGGGAGTCTGCCCATAGTGTTTGATGGAGGTCATCCAGCTTGGAGATCACCTACTTCATCTTTTCTCTGACCTCCTTCCTCCAAGTTATTCTGGAAGGCATACATCTGGTGCAGCCTGGACATCAGCTGGCCTTGTATTTTGACCCTTCTGGCAACTACCTAATCACTACTCCCTCAAACAGCCATAATGGTTAACTACAAGAATAGCACAACACTGTCCTAGGAGCTTTAGGAATATCATTTTAGAGCCAGAGATTTAGCTCAGTGGTTCCAGCACCTGCTTCGCAAGCGCGAGATCCTGAGTTCGATCCCCGGTAACCACATACGATGCTGGGCATGGAGACTCACACCCACCAGCAATCAATACCACATACCACAATACGGGAGTGGTGGCTCACACCTGTAATCCCAGGACTCGGAAGGCAGAGACAGGAGGATTGCTGAGTTCACAGCGGCTTGTCTGGGCTACATAGTGAGCTGAGGGCCAGCCTGAACTACAAAGCGAGACCCTGTCTCAAAAAAAAAAAAAAAAAAAAAAAAAGAATATCATCTTAGAAGAACCCTAAGTGAAAGCTAAGTGGTAAGGCTTTCCCCACTTGCGAATGATTCAATCATGCTCCAAGTCTCTCTGTTAGAAAGTGGCAGAGTCCATGTTAAAAGTCAGATTCTAGAGCCTTTTCACTAAGTAAACTTGCCACATGGCCACAGTCAAGGCCACACTCAAAGAAATGATGGGCATTATACATTTTTCATGGTCCTTTAGCATTCATGTTGCTATGCTGAGCCAACAAGTCATGTTATGATCAGGATTCTATTACTGTTATCAATGGTGGCTTAAAATGAATTATCAGGGCTATTTTTCTTTTGGCTACCAGAAGATGAAATTACTTTCTACATCTGAGAAATTTCCCCTTCCTTAACGATCTTGTTAGGTGCCAGAACCTGAACATGTGCTGCTCCCTTAGCAATAACCTCCCATGAATATAGACCATGAGGACCCTGGGCCTGATGCTGAAGTGACCCCCCCCCCCAGGACTAGAGATGTGCCAAGAGGAGGCTGTGAAAGCCCATGTGAAATCAGGTGCTGGCTGAAGACACTCTGTTCCCAGGGAAAGCAGCTGAGGGCCCCATCGGTCCAGCTCTGTGGCTGCAGTCTGTCCCCGGCCATCCTAGCCTTTCACAGGTTGCTCCAAGGGATTTGCAGAGAAATTCAAGTCATCCTAAGCTGCAGGACAACATGTCTCCAGTTTAAAAAGAGAAAATGTTTGCCTAATGCTTAGAGCGGAAAGAAATTTTCTTAGGGAAGCTTCTGTGAAAGAAAAATTATTTAAAATTCAGAGAATAAAAACTACAACATATGCAGTGCATAAGCCCCTGTGTTTTACTCTCTGACTCTGTATTTTTCAAGACTGCAGGCTCTGTGGAGTAGTGCTTACAAACAAATTTCAAATGTTTCCTGTCAAGAAAATTTACCTGTTAAAACTCTCTGCTGCTTATAACTGTGCTTCAGATAAGACACCCACACATACGTCTGCTCTTCAAGAGGGACATATCATGGCTCTTATGTATTAAGTACCTCGCTTGGTGCTGTGGTATAGAGTCATGGAGGGAAGGCAACTGCCAGGTAGTCTCCTCCCAGTACTAAAGCTCGAGACAGCAGGACCTTACTTACTCTGCACCCTTGAAACACAGCCAAGAAACAGGCCTGCAGCCTATGCTCAACCACTGGACCTTCTTCTGGGCTCCCAGTGTGGAACAAACACTTCAGAGAGAAGAAGCATGGATGTGAGCCAACAAGGAGGCCAACCAGTGTCCTACTGCCATGCAGCACCTGCACTGCTCCGGCTTCCCAGTATTCCTGAGTCCCGTTTGCTCCTGCCTTTTCCCAAACCTGATCTTCAAGCCTGCCCTGGACTCTGAGCACCCTTCAACTTGCTGTGGAAGCAACTCTCCTAATCTTTGCTTACTTAATGGAAGTTAAAGCAAATTCACATTTGCTGAAGTAGTCAGAATCTTTATCATCAAATATCCTATCGGATTCACTAGAGCTAGACATGGAAGGGTGGCTGGGAACCGAAGCTCTCTTCGGCTGTGGAATCCTCCTTGCAAAAGAACACCAACCACTTTCCCTTCCTCTGCCGCCTTCACGCCCTTCTCATCTTTTCTCTTTCCCCTCCCATATTTAGAAGCTCAGTTCCTCGGTGACAATGTGCAACTTCCAAACCAGAGAAGTTCTTTTTTAGCCCTATCCGGAGCTAGTGAAGGACAAGCCATACGTACACCCTCGCAAACCTTGAAACCCATTAAGTGTAATGTTGCAGGGTTGGCCACATATAGATTACTGAGCTGGAAAATGATGTTAGACCTCAAAGATCCTCGATTCAGTTTTATGGGTAATTAAGCTGAAAGCGCTTCTGGGGCTTGAGGAACCAATTAAACTGAATGTATAGAATAGAAAGTCCATCTCCTCCGCTTGTTCTATAAGGTATTGGAGGTGCTGCTGTTTGCACCAAGTGTCTGCCGGAGCTTCGTGCTCAGTCTCCACGCACAATATGAATGAGCCAACAGCAAAGAGTTACAACTGAGAATAACTCAGCTACTGCTACTGTATATCAAGGGCTCCAAGAGCTCAGAGACCAAATCTGCTTTGTTCCTTGCCAAGTCCCCAAAGCCCAACACACTAGAGCAAGTGCTCTGAATATACTGTTTGAATCAATGAATGTCACACACAGGGCTAAGCACTTTAACTGCAACATTGTACTTAATCTCCTCAGCACTGTGGCAGAGACCGTTGCTGTCGATGGCAGGTGTGATGGTGGTGGCCATGAGAGGTGAAGGTCCTAGGAAGTGTCACGATGGGACCCGAACCCAGGCCTGAAGCTCATATTCTTAAGCACTGTGCTGTGCCCCCTTCTCCTTTCTCTACCCCAGAGCCCACCGTCCGCTGCAGGGGCTTTCAGGGTCAGCTTTGTTATAACAGGGAGCTGACAGAATGGATATAAAGGAGCCCAGGCAGTGCCCACTGTGCAGTGCCACACGCTGAGCTAACGATTCTCAGGCAACTTTGCTGCCACCATTTCATCAATCTCCAGTGAATATTAGGTTTGTTCACCTCTGTCCATTCTTTGCACTACTGCTAAAGTAGTGCACACATTATGCCTTAGCATTTTCCTATCTAAAACACCCAAATGGTTTTGCCATTGCACTTGGGAAAGAGTCAAAAGCTTTGTCCTTAAGAGTGCTCCAAGAGGGCCAGAGGGTTAGCTCAGTGGTTCCGGCACCTGCCTCGCAAGCGCAAGGACCTGAGTTCGATCCTCGGTGACCACATATAATGCTGGGCGTGGAGACACGCCCACCAACAATCAACACCGCATACCACAATGCCGGGTGTGGTGGCTCACGCCTGTAATCCCAGCACTCGGGAGGCAGAGACAGGAGGAATGCTGAGTTCGCGGTGGCTTGCCTGGGCACCATAGTGAGCTCAGGGCCAGCCTGAACTACAAAGCGAGACCCTGTCTCAAAATGCAAAAAAAAAAAAAAAAAAGAGTGGTCTAAGAGACAGAGGGAGGGGAGAAAGGGGAAGCAAAAAGAATTAAGATGTACGGGGCCGGAGATTTAGCTCAGTGGTTCTGCCGCCTGCCTTGCAAGTGCAATAGTCCTGAGTTCGATCCCGGTAACCATATACAATGCTGGGCGTGGTGACTCTGTAAACTGTCTCTGGCCCCATCCCAGAACCCCTGAATGTAAATCTGCCTTTTAAACAAGCTCTCCAGACAACCCCAGAGCTGTGTGACTCTAGGGCACCTGATCCTCCACAGTCATATGAACTGATAACTCCCACAGCCCAGTCACCACCTCTTTACAGCTCATACTCCAGCGGTTCCACACCTCTCCTGCTGCCTGGCACATGCCACTCTCTCCCTCTTCCATTCCTTCAAGTTCCTGCCCTGTGCTCTGCTTCCCTCTACCTAATGATACCATCCAGCTTCCTGAGGCCTTTAGTTAAACACCATTCTCTAGTGGCCTTCCTTCCCTTTCATGCCTGGCTCCAGCCCCTGCTTTTAGCTCTTTTGTTCCTGCTTTACATCCTCAAAGACCAGTGCAGCTATGTGTTAAGCTATATCTCTGTTGCAAACCAACAAAGAGAGGTTTCAAGTCTGCTGTGTTTATCATACCTAAATTGCTTCAAGCAGTGGGGTCTGGTATGAAACACTTAATAAAAATCAATCACTCCACTAAAACCCAATGCTAACTTCTTCACTGTCCTGTTATCCAACCCACATTGCTACCTCTAATCCCCCAAGTTAGAGAAAAAGATGCATGAAACCTATTTTAAAAAGCATTTCTCTCCCTACGACTTTTGTGAGGAATCAATGGTCGAGGTGACAAATGTCTGGTGCCAACGCACAAGATCGTGTATGCTACACAAAATCCTGCCAATTACTCAATTAGATAAAAAGAGAAGGAATGTATCCACTTAAGTTAAAAGGGATGGTATAGTAGCCCTAGAAAAAAAAATGTAGTCATTGTCCAAATGCTGAGTCATGAAGCTATTATGACAAGACACAAAGTGAGGGCCGGGAAGTAAAATTGTTTAATAGACAGTACAAAAACAGAAGTGGTATGAGCTTTATCTAATGCCACCTGTCTCTGATTTTTTAGGAGCTCCGTTAAACCCCAAAAGATCAGTGAAACATTAGGCAATCCTTTAAAAACTTGCAACAAACCCAGCCCAAGAGAAGATATACTGTAATGGCAGAGTATGGAAGATTTTTCACACCATGATGACAACCTAAGTCATCTCATTTTGCAGTTCCAATGAGGCTTGTCTTTTCATCATTTTGCATAAATCTGTGCATAAGTTAACATGAAGTTATTCATGCATCTACATCACCGAAAAGAAAATTACGTTGGATTGATGTCGACTCCCCTGGGGATGGTCACCATGGTGGTATGAGAAAAGAGACACTAAATAACTTCAAAACTGACAAAGACTTTTCTTCCTGCAACTTCCAAGACACCAGCCCACATCTGCAGGCTCCAAATCTGACATTTCTACCCTGCCCCCTAGCTCTAAGAGCACGTGCTGGCTGCAGAAAGTCCCCTTTCCTGGCATCACACCCCATCCCCCTCGTGGTCTTGTCACTTCTGCCAGGATGGAGCTTCCAAAAGCTCATCTGCATGGTGTTCCAAGCATCTGCCATGAACTAATGCGAACCGGCATCCATAATGAACCTTTGCCTTTGCTGATTTAGAGCAAAATCCCTTCTCAAGCTGATTTTCCCCCTCCCTCCCACTTGTGAAGGAAGACTTTGCACTTGGCTCAACCTCTATGATCTATTGACCAAAAATTTTGATTTGAGTTAAACTCCTCTTTCCATGCACATTTGGAACACAAAAATCCGCCCTGAATCAAGTCCAACATTAATCCATTTAATGCCTTTCTGTTTACAGTGCTTTCAACTTTTTCAAAAGCATTTTAAATTACATTACTATTTTATTCTCAGAAAATCCCTAGGAGCAAGGGCAAGCAAGTTGTATTATCTCCAAGAGAACTAAGCCCAGTGCACTGAAATGAATCACAGAAAATCACCTGGTGAGTAGAAGAGAAACTGGGTTGAAAATCCAGGCTGGAAGCTGTCACTCTACACCATCTGCATGACGTCACACTGCTTTATTTATATCCGTCTATACATCCGTCTGAATGTGCAGCAGATATGGAGGGGTTCCCGCCCTCAGGAGCTCTCTTGTTTGTGCTCTACACATACACACATTTCTGCATGCATGTAGATAGGGCACACACATCCATGCAGAGAAACCTATGTCAGGAAGAGATAGCCACACAGAAAGCAAGACATCAAAACCCCCGAAACACAGGCAATCATATACATGCAGAAAGATAGTAAGGTATGGAGAAATAAACTCAGAAAGCCCACGAAAAAGACATACAGATATGTGTGGGTATGGAGATACTAAGTGAAACCAACTAATTTGTACATGCAATAAATGTCCATAATTTTTAATTATATGAAAAACTCGATATGTAAATAAAGTGTGGTATAAGATAGATATTAGAAAGAGGGGTTACTGTAATCCCACAAGGATAATATATCTAGTAGTGTACCTGATTTAGTATGTTGTGTGTTTTATATGTTTTCAGCCTATTAGTGTAGTTACTAATCTTTAGGTTTGATAATTTACTTTATAATGACTTTTAAGATAAATAAATGAATCTGACACTGACAAAAAAGGGAAAAAATTGAGGGGGAGAAAGAGAAAAAAAACTCAGATATGATATGTATATGCACCAATTCTCTACAATAAATACAATTTTCCGTACTGCAAACATGTACTAAAAATTTTTTTAACAAATAATGCTTTTTTAAAAGTGAGATGTACATGTATAAAACAGAGACACACAAAGACATGTGCAGAAGCTACAAACAGCAGCATACACGTAGCAACACACAAATACATGTAGAAACACATAAACAGAGACATAACACACATGGATAGAGTCATATACACAGCATCATCCATGTCGTCAGCACAGTGTAGAAAATCCTGTGTTATCCCATGGCTCTCTGTCAGTGCACATTGTGGAGAACAAACATCCTACCCCCGACTTCATTTGATGAAGAACAGGCCTCCCTCTGAGAGCTCAGGAATAAGGAGTACGGTGCAAAGGCGATTAAGGCTCTTAACAGAAATGACATGTAGCAATCTGTACAGCTCTCATCCACTTATTAATCAATCATTCATAACTGAGTTGGTGTCAAGATATTCTCTGCGGCTGTTTTGCTTATTATGAGGAATCAGGGACACATCGTAGCCATCACATTTGGGTTCTGATGACCCCATCTGGTGGCCAAATCCTCACTATAACGGTCACATTTGCTTTAAGAACACACTATTTTGTGTCCTCATCTAATTTCCCAAGAATGAAAGCATTTGCTACTCTGTAAAGAGGCAAAAGGAAAAAGCAAAAATGTGCAAGTGTGAAAAATAATCAAATTGTGGTCTGTTTAGCGTCTTAGAGGACAATGGATATAATGAAAGTCAACTTTATCTTCTTTCTTCAACACTTCAAACTAGGTCAGACATTCCTTATAGAAAGGGGTGGTAGATACAGGTCATCACCTACCCAAATCCATTTTCTCAAGGCTCTTCCATGGTGGCAGATTCCCAGCTATGAAGAGTATCAAACCATCTCCTGAGATCTTATATGCAAGGAATGCCATACCATCTTCAGCCTCAGCAGGTGGATCTTGATTAGGATGGACTGAGCATAGCTAATTACATTCTCTTGCCAATGATCAACTTGGGAAAGAATATATGACCCAATTCTAGCCAATGATATTTGAGAATCCTACTGATGGAATTCAGGAAAATGTTTCCTTTCTCAACTTGTGGACACTGATGTGTCAGACTGTCATGTACAGAGCTGCTACAGACCCTGCACAGCTGTGAGAGACACCAATTCCTAAGATGAGTTTTTTAATGCTGCAAATGCTTTGATATTCTTTCCACACAGGATCTATCTTTATCTCCTCTGCTTGAAGCCAAGAGGGCATTTGACTGTGGCAGCCCCTAGAAGATGACACAAGTTTTAGGTCCATCAATGGCCATAAAAGTCACGTTTAGCAGACATGCTCAAATGAAACTAGCCACCATGTCAGGGATGCACTGAAACCAACATGCCACAGAAGCCCTACCTTGAATACAACCCAGCTAAGCACAGCCTGAGGCTCCAGACATGGACTAAAGCAGTAAGTCATCTTGGAAGTAGATCTCCCAGCCCCAAATATCCCAGGTCCCAGCCTTCGAGTTACCCTTGGTATGTGATATTTGTCAGTGTCCGATTCATTTACTTATCTTAAAAGTCATTATAAAGTAAATTATCAAATCTAAAGCGAAGTCACTTTTTAAAAAGCTCTGTACATATTCTCTCAAGGTACCCCACCCTGCTGAGAACCCACAATCAGTATACAAAAAAAAAAAAAAAAACCTGCTTGTTCCCTGATAAATCTCCTGACCTACAGAATGCATGGGTAAAAAATGGATATTCTCATGACTCTGTTTTGGGGTGGTTTGGGTTCCAAAAGTAACTGGAACATATGACAAACTAAAAAGATAAAAAACCCTGCTCCTTAATGGCTGAGCAGGTGAATGAACCAATCCTGGAGCCGCTTCCTCTCTGAGCTGCTGGTTCTGTAAACCAACTCATTCCTCTAGTGTTACAGTCCTTTTGAGATAGTTGGTGTGTATTCCTGAGAGCCACTGTGAGTATCTCTCAGACTGTGCCACAGACTGGGTCCTCAACAACAGAAAATTACTTGTTTTTAAATTGATCTTATTGGTAGATTTTATATACACGTTATGATCACAAACAACATTGAGAATTTGTACCAGTACATGGCACAACTTCATTCTCATTTTTTCCCATTCCCCTGCCCCCTCAAACCCCACACACCCTACATAAGCTTTGTTCCCTTTTCTAATCATCAATTTTTTTTCTTTCCCTTCTTATACCTACCCCCTTTTCTCTTTGAATATTTTCTTACTTTTTCACAATGCTTATCATACATTTTAGAATTTATTGACACCTTCAATTCCTCATACCAGAGAAAAGACATGGTATTTATACATCTGTGTCTTATTTATTTCACTTATGAGTATGTCCTTAAGGTATATCCATTTGAGTATAAAGGACTCAAATTTATCATTCTTCACAGCAGATTAATACTCCATTTTATTTTTAAAAACTTTTTTCTTTACCCAGTCTCCAGTTGATGGGCATTTTGGTTGTTTCCAAGATTTGGCAATCACAAACTGAGCTGCTATAAACATGGGTGCACATATGTCACTGTGATATGAATCTTGTTTTTGTGAGACAGGGTCTTACTTTGTAGTTCAGGCTCAGCTCACTATGTAGTCCAGGCTAGCCTTGAACTCACAGCAGTCCTGTCTCTGCTTCCCAAGTGCTGGGATTACAGGTGTGAGCCACCACCCCTGGCATTGTGGTGGGAGGTATTGATTGCTGGGATTATAGGTATGAGTCCCCACACCCAGCATTATGGTATGTGGTTACTAGGGGTCAAATTTGGGACCTTATGCTTGGGAGGCAGACACTGGAACCACTGAGCCAAATCCCCATCCCAGATATGAATCTTTTAATTCTTTTTTGAATATACCTAGCAGGGGAATAGCAGGGTCAAATGTCATCTCTAATCCTACTTTTCTGAGGAATCTCCACACTGATCTTCATAATGGTTGTACCAGTCTACATTCCCATCAACAGTGGAGAAGTGTTTCTTTCTCCCTGCAGGCTCATTAGCATTTGTTGTTGGTTGTTTTCATAATAGCAGTCATTCTTTGTGGACTGAGATGGAATCTCAGTGTTGTTTCCATCTGCATCTCTCAAATGACCAGCGATGTTGAACATTTCTTCATGTGTTTCTTAGATGCTTTTACTTCTTCCTCTGCAAAGTGTCTGTTCATGTCAGTTGCCCATTTTCAAATTGGGTCTTTAAAGGGGGGGGCTGGTTTTTTAAAACTCCTTATATATTCTAGATAGTATCCCTAGAAAATATCTTTCTCACAGTTTTGCAGGGCAGTTGTCCAAGACCATAGTGCTGGCAAGTGTGGTTTTTCCAAAGGCACCTCTCCTTCTCTCACAGGCCACCATCTTTTCACTGTGCCTTCATATGGTATTCACAGTCATATCCCTGGTGCCCAAATTCCCTCTTTTTATAAGAACACTAGTCCTAATGGATTACTGTCCACCCAAATGACCTCATTTCTGTTTAAGCTTTATCTGAGTTCCAAACATGACCACATTCTGAAGTACTAAGGGTTAGAGCGTCAACATATGAATTTCAAGGAAACAAAACTAAGCCCAGGACAGGTAGGTTGCTTATTACTGAAGTCATGTAAAAAAACACGATGAAATAAAACCAGTTCAAATTAGACTAAGCAAAAATAAATACTGGAATAGCTCAAAGATGAAAAAAATATAGCAAAATGATATGACAATGCCAAGAATTCAAAGTCCACAATGTGTGGCTCAATGGCACTCAAACATACAGTCTCATTACTTTTTATTGGCCTTTTCATATTTTCTGTTTCTTCATGATTCAGTCTTGGTAAGGTATGTGTCCAGGAACCTATTCATGTTTTCTAGGTTTTGAAAATTGTCAGCCTATAGTTGTTCACTATAATCTCAAATGATTGTTTGTACTTCTTTAGTATCTCCTTTCTTTGTCTCTTATTTTGAGTCCCCTAATTTTTTGTGTCTCATTCACTGTTTCATTCCTGGAACAAAATATCCAACATACCCTCCCAAAGAGGAGGACAGGTTTATTTTGACTTCTGGGTAAAATCCCTTCTCACTTGACTCCAAGACAGAAATGGCACAGTGGAAGAGCTCTGGCAGAGGACAGATGCTCATCCTAAAGCATCCAGGAAGGAGAGAAGGAAATAGTCTGAAAGTAAGATACATACTACCAAGTCACATTCCCAGTAGCCTGCCTCTTCAGCTCCTAAAAGCAAATCAGGTGCAAACTCATCAGTGAGTATGGCACCCTGATGATCCAATCAGCTTGCAACACATGAGGCTTTGTGGGAACATTTCATATCTAACCATAACAGTTAAGTCTTGCTAAGTTTTAACTACTTTGTTTATCTTTTCAAAAACCTACATCTTTGTTGATTTTCTGTTTCTGTCTAAAGAACAACAGAAGTTAAGAATAGGAAATATTTATTGAAAGATATAGCTCCTGAGAGGAAGGAGGGGGCCTTCACTTTCCAGGTAAAGTGGTTTTTTTTGTTTTGTTTTCTTTTTGTTTTTTGAGACAGGGTCTCGCTTTTGTAGTTCAGGCTGGCTCTGAGCTCACTATGTAGCCCAGGCAAGCCTCGAACTCAGCAATCCTCCTGTCTCTGCCTCCCAAGTGCTGGGATGATAGGTGTGAGCCACCACTCCCGGCACTGTGGTATGTGGTATTGATTGCCGGTGGGCGTGAGTCTCCACGCCCAGCATTGTATGTGGTTACCGGGATCAAACTCAGGACCTTGTGCTTACGAGGCAGGCGCTGGAACCACTGAGCTAACCCTCCAGCCCTCTAGGCAAAGTTTTTGAAGCACAACCATGTGGATACAACATAGGTTAAAGCTATAATCAACAATAAGGTTACAAGTATAGTTGCTTAGGTAATAGTGATTCAATGCGGAGCAAGTCATGTTCTTCAGAAAAAACAAGAACTTCTCAGGAAGGTGATGGGTCTGATGGTCTTGATCACCTACTGAGGCAATTGATGTCGATCTAGACTTCATTAGATCAGGTGCTATCACTTCAACCTTATTAAGATTTGTTTTATAGCCTTTCATATAATTTCTCCTGGAAAATTCTCATGGGATGCTGAAGAGAATGTATATTCTGCAATTGTTGGATAGAATGTTCATAGATGAACATCATGTTCCAAGCACAACATCATAAAGAGAATAATTGCCTACTTGGTGGAATAAGAGGTTGTAGGTATCAAAGTGTTACATAGAAGCCTGGGAACAATCTCTCCAGAGTGCAGCTGGTAGCCTGGCAAAATCTTGCAATGAAGCAAGACCCTGTCTCAAAAAAGGGGAAAAAAAATCTTGCTATGACTGGTGAGTGTGGGTGAGGTGTCTAGGCCAAACCCAGCACCATGTGGAGGATATAGTCACATCTACCTTTTTTAGCTAATCCCCCATTTCATCTTCATAGCACATAACTGCAGATTTGGTACAAGCTTGGGGTTGGGGGGCCCTTTAGTGCTGAGAGAATGACAATAAACCAACCATCAAACTGACATCTGGTGCTGAATTAGGGGACTGACCACTGGCTCACTGAAAAATGCATAAGCTGTTTAAAATCTCTGGAAGGACTAGCATAAAGAAATCCAGATTATGAAGTCTGAATCAAATACCTAGCTCTGTGTTGCACACTTAATGCCATACAACATAAGATATAAGAACTTACAGAGAAAAAAAGTGCTATATAGTATGACAATATAGTAACTGGTGTGTATGTGTGAACTTTTAGATAGAGAAGTAAAAATAACTATTTTATGGAAATTCCATGAACTTCAAGGAAACATAGGGAAATAATTCAATAGTCTATCAGAGAAACTAAAATTGAAGGCAGGTAAATAAGACATAGGGAAACCTTTTTCAAATGGATGTAGGAGTAAGAGATGGAGAGAAAGAGGAGACAGAAAGGAGAGAAGGAAGAGAGAAAGGGATGGACAAAATTTAAAAATGAAAATAGAGTTTTTTCAAATGGAAAGGAACTAAGAGTTGAAAGTAGTAGGGAGGGAGGAGGAGCAGCAGACAAATAAAAAAAGATGTATCATGTACATGTACCAACTTCCCATTAAAAACAGTATATACTACAAACACATATTAATAACAAAATAAAAAAACACTTTGAACAAAAATCTTTGCTGAAAAAAACACTAAAAACTAGAAAATGTAGTTGAATGCACCAGCAGCAGAATAGATTGAAAATAAGAAAGAATCTGCTCAAAGACATTTGAAAATATATAATCAGAGGGTAAAAAGAAAAAAGAATGGAGAGCAATGAAAAAATGTTATAGGAACTTTGATACAGAATTAAGAGAGCAAAATATTCAGCTTATTATGGTTGAAGAGAGGTTTGATAATGGCAGAGGGTAGGAAGATTACTCAGACAGAAAACTAGAGAAGGTAGAAACAGGGTAAGGAAGGTCAAAGATCATCAGATTCAACTTTAATACACACTATAATCAAGTTCTCAAAGGCTAAAGGCAAAGAGAGGATTCTCAAAGCAGCAAGAGAAAATAATCAACATTTAAGAGTGCTCTAATTAACCTCACAGCAGACTTCTCCAGAGAAACTTCACAAGCAAGAAGGAAATAGGATAAGATTTTGAGGATATCAAAGGGGGAAACCTTTCAACAAAGAATATCTCTGAACAGAAGCCTACCCATTAGAAATGTAAAAAAGGCAAAGACTTTCTCAGAAAAACAAAACTAGGAGAATTTAACACGAGACTCAGCCTAACATTGTGAAGTGCTAAAGTGAGTTCTTTAAACTGAAAAAAGGAATGAATGTGAAGAAAATACTAAGTATGAGTAATATACTGATAGGTCAAAATGCTCTAGAATCATACAAATGGTATATAAACCAATAATGTCTAGTATGGGGACTAAAAACTGAAAATAATTTAAGTGAGAAGGGAAGTGAGGTTAAGAGTGACTAATAGGGTATGGGGTTTGGGGAGGGATAAAGTGGGACACTAATGCTGTGATGCTGGGTTGTACCAGACTATGCAGCTTGCTGAGACTAGCACATGCTGCAATGGGATGCCTGAGGCTGAGGTATATGCATGGCCTGAGACTGCTAGAACCAGCCACAAGTGATGCTGGCCAGGTCAGAAATTCATCCTGGAACCAGTACAGATACAAATCTCCCATCTCTGGGCACCAGTTTGAGGATACATTTTGTGTTGCATCTCATCAACCTCCTACTAAGATCCAAGGCAGAGTCCTAGGCTTATCTCCAGGGCCCTATTGACCAATGGATGGAGTTTTTCTCCATACAAACTGCCCAGGGTCCAGGGAGAGACAGTGAAGGCAGTCCCTCTATCAACAAGGCCATCCTAAATTGAGTCACACCTAAGGACTATGGCTACTGGGATCCACACAGTCTCAGGGATGTGCTCCACACCCACACTGTGGCTGATTGTGATATAGGCCAAAACACAAGTCTATACCTCTAGGCACAGGCTTCTCTCTAGTGCTGGGCATTCTAAAGGGTCCATCTGCCAGTGCTAGCCTAGCCACAGGGCCCCTGTATTCTGCCTCATGCATGCTTTCCCTGAAGAAGACCAGAAGCAGAATTCCAAGGCAAAGCCCTATGCTTATGTCCTGCCCTACTCCTCAGCAGACAGTGTCTTGTTCTGCGCTATGATGTCAAGAGTGGGACAGGGGTAGTGTCAGTAGTCCCCTGACCACCATACTCACACAGGTCCAGGGATTCCCTCTACAGCACTGGCCTATGAGTAATGACACTAAGCTCTACTAACCCTGTGTTTCATCTCAGTATGCCTGTCACTGGGGTTACAAGTCTGAAGCTTGGATTTCATTTCCTCTCCCAAGCAAAGGGCCTCTATGCTACATTGCTTGGCATTACAATACAGTTGAAGTTGGAGCTGGAGCTGAAGTGGTAAAGCAGGCAACTCTTTCCTTCCAAGTGTCCTTTATTTATACTAAAGCCAGATATTATGTTGTCTCATCTTGTTTTCCTAGGTAGTTTCATGCATGAATAATTCTTCAAATGGATATATGTTTAAGGAGATGATAGTTCAAGAGTTTTACTCAACTGCCATCTTGCTTTACTGCCATTATTACTCATATATTTAAGTTTCTAAAGTTTGCTTTGCTTGTCCTATCTGCTGCATCATAAAGCAGAGCTTTGCATATAGCAGATGATCAGAACATAGTTATCCAATGAATATATGACATCTCCAATGTCAGCAGTATGTAGCAACAACTTTCTGATGGTCACCAAAGAAACAGAAGTCTTTGGTCACAACTGCTAAGTTCAGAATCTGAACTTGAATTTCTTTTCTGTTATCTCTGGCTTTCCCATAGCCTATCTTCAAGCTTTTCATGCCAGGTCTCCAATTCCAGCAACATTCCCTGAGGCTACAAGGCACTGGCAGGACCCACCAAAGCAAATTTGTTCAGAGCCAGACTTAGGAGGATGCAATTCAATTACAAACAATGAGGTTAGAGTTGCAATTATAATCATTAAAGCAGAACTCAGACGCGTTGTGCATAATTGAAATGACTGTAGGACCAGCTGGAAAAACATTTCTTTCCGTATGATTACAAAATTGAGATATGAGCAGCCTGTTGTACCCCAGATAAAAATCTGACCTTGAAATTTTATCATTCTATACCTTAATGATAATGATTACATTACTGATAGGTCTGGCTGGTCTAGAACAAAAACCAATATGGCGTTCTCGCCAAGAGAACTTCTTTCAAGAAGCAGTTCTCCTTCCCATAATACTCCTGTTTTCCACCAACATAGAAAAAAGACAACACGGCACTCCTACCAAAGTCGGCGCTTCTTCCCATAATACCCCATGCCTTGCCACAACCCCTTTATGTCACCACTGTCACACTCGAACCCAACAATCAGAAAGTTTATGGTACTCTCCAACTTGTGACCCCTAGTCCCTACGCTGTGACTGTCTATAACCGCCTGAACTCTTTGTCTTGACGCTACTCCTCAGTACCAGAGCAGCCTGGCAGGTTAGGCACCCTTCAATAAAGCCTGCGAGGCACCTCAGCCTTCGCATTCTTCTTTCCGGGGCATTTATTTTTTATCAGTTACCTGTTGCCTTTGGCCTTGACTGAAATTTTTGCTTGGATAGAATTCACACTGTCAGACTTCCTCAAAACCCAAAGTGGCCAGAAAGAGATTTTACTTTTCCTCTCAGAAGTTCACAATGGTTCCAACAAATTAGTACACACCTTTAGTTCACAGGTGGTGGCTTCCAAAGCTTGATCTCATTTTGATCTCCCCTATTTTACTTACTGCTGACCATCTCCTCCTCAGGATCACCACTCATCCTCAG
>PVIC010033582.1:0-19775 GCA_004025085.1 Thryonomys swinderianus | reverse complement strand
AAAAAAAAAAAAAATCCGAGTGTTTTTCTTCCTTTGAATAATGACTTCCCATAGAAACAGAATTTGTACATTAAAAAGCTTCACTTATATATGATTACTGATCGCTCTTTTCTCAAGAGTAATTTTTTTTTTTGAGACAGGGTCTCGCTTTTTTAGTTTAGGCTGGCCCTGAGCTCACTATGTAGCCCAGGCAAGCCTCGAACTCAGCAATTCTCCTGTCTCTGCCTCCCAAGTGCTGGGATTACAGGCGTGAGCCACCACGCCTGGCACTGTGGTATGTAGTGTTGATTGCTGGTGGGTGTGAGTCACCAGGCCCAGCATTGTATGTGATTACTGGGATCAAACTCAGGGCCTTGCTCTTGCGAGGCAGGTGCTGGAACCACTGAGCTAAATCTCTGGCCCTATCTCATGAGTAATCTTGACAGTGTATCTCAAGAAGTTCAAATCTGAATGTGTACAAGTGCTAAAAGAATAGGGAAATCAGCCATGGGATTAGGTTTTCCACATTTGACACTAACTGCCAAAGGTAAGTATCCACCTCTGGGAATTAAAAAAAAAAGTCTTTAAAAAAAGGTGAACATACAAATAGTTTGTGTGGAACATACAAATACTTTGAATATTATTAGAAATTCATATAGCCTTCTAATGTAACTAGCTTATTCAAATGTAACTGCTGAAAGTTGCATTAAAATTTGAACCCCTAAAATTTTAAGTAAAATGATCAGGTGTGTAATATCCTTTTGGAGATCTACAGCTATCTCATGACATTCTCTTACATTCTTCATGAAAAGATTTTCAGCTTTATCCTGAGTGCCATGGGTGCATCTCTCTAATTATAGCCACTCTGGCAGTTGAGGCAGGAGGATTACAAATTCAAGATCAGCTTGTCTAACTTAGACATTGTCTAAGAAAAAGTAAGATTTAAAAAGGGTTAAGGATATGCCTTATCCCTCTGTGTGTTCAATTGCAAGTGTTACTGGGAAGAATAAAAAAAATAATTTTCAGCTTTATGTAAGGTTTGTGATCATAGTTTCTGGCTTCCCTTGTCACTAAATGTAGCAGATGACTGGCTGGATTCTTATCCAAGAGAAAAGATAGACTGAATGTGCCTAGTTTGGGGGTTAAACCCTTCTTCCCTCTCTTGTGCCAGCAGAGATGATTCCAGGAGGGCCAGGAACATGGCTATTGATTTTAGACTACCAGATAGAGGGCACTACCCAAGGATGCCTCAACACTTCACTGACAGACCCAATTCTTCACACTGCGGAGGGCTGTTAGCAGCCATGGAGAGCTTGTACTGGGTTGTGTTAGATGGCAGAAAGAAACTGCATCTTCTTGAAGGCTTGGTGTTTTATGCCTTTTTCACAGTAGAAAAACCTATTGAATACAATCTATGTTACCCCTTTCCTCCTCTTTGTCTGTTTGGCTAACGTTAGTTATACTTTAAGCCTCACTTAATTAAGGTTTAAGCATCAGTTTATCCTTGTCAACATGGGGAGGGTACACGTATCCTCAGCCTGCTGAGACAAAATGCCACAGATTCTGTGGCTTTAACAAAAGATTTATTTTCATGTGGTTTTGGAGGCTGGGAAGTCCAAGATCACAGCTATATTTGATTTGGTTTCTGGTGAAAGCTCTGTTCTCGGTTTGCAGGAAGTCTTCATGTCACTGTGTTCACATGGGCTCTGGGGGCCTGGGAAAGGGGTACCTCTCTCTTTCTACAAGGCCATGAGGCCACCAATCCAAAAAAATTACAATCCTGTTTCTTTTTGTTGTTGTTGTTGTTGTAATGAGGACTGAACGCAGAACTCTTGCACTGAGCTACTCAGAGAGTAGCACCCTCAGCTGAAGTGTCCTTGGTTCACTGTGTGAGACTACCAGATAGAGGACTTGATTTTGTGATCCTCTGTTGAGAATGCTGGAATTATAGGTGTGTGCCCCTGTGTCCAGCTAGAATACCACACTTATGATCTCACTTAGCTTTACCTCCTAAAGACCTTGTCTCTATATATGGTAACAGGTACCTAGGGCATGAAGTTAATTGAAAAATAGTTCACCTGTTGAAATATGAATTTCCTGGGGGCATACTTTAAGACTCTATGGCAAATCTGCAGCAACACTTGACCTCAATACTGCTGTAACACTTTCGGAAGAGCTCTTTCATTTTATTTTCTACACTAAATATAACTGAACAGTTGGATAGCACAAAGAACTGAGCATAAATACTTGACTATACTTGAAAACAGACTTGAAAATATAAGTTTCAAAATGAAAATATTATCTTACGATCAATAACTGTGCCATCTTCTGTGCTTCTCTTGTCAAGGGATCAACAATAGCAGTGACATCAAAGAATATATCTTTCTCTTGAGGACTTATGTTTATAACGCTAGAAAAACAGAAAACAAGCAAGATAAAAGATGATGGGTTAAGCTCAAACACCTTACTAATCACAATTGTCAGAGCTTTGTACAGTCTCACAAACTGCTTTCTTATCAGACAAAACAAATCCTAGTTATTTGATACAACAAAATACAAATCTGAAAATCTGTACTCAACAGGTTACAAAACTGGAACAAATTCAGGAAAATAAAAGTAAGATTTACAAGCAAGAGGTTATAAAATCCTTCAAAGGGCCAGTAATTTAGTTCAGTGGTTCCTGTGCCTGCCTTTCACAGGAACCCGAGTTCGACTTTGGTATCAAACACCACAGTGCCAGGCGTGGTGACTCATGGCCGTAATCCCAGCACTCGGGAGGCAGAGGCAGGAGGACTGCTGAGTTCGAGGCTTGCCTGGGCTACATAATGAGTTCAGGGCCAGCCTGAACTACAAAGTGAAAACCTATCTCAAACCAATCAACCAACCAACCAACCAACCAACCAACCAACCAACTGACTGACCTTTAAAAAAGAGTAAATACTGTTTTAGGCTTTCAAAACCCTCATGGATAATAGAATGTATAAAAATAAAGCCAAGAACAGTTTAATATTATTTCATCAGATTTGAGAATAAAAAAATTAACTAGATTTTTATTAATTTAGTATTTTACAAAATCAACGTATTATAACGGAAATAAACATTCAAATTTTTATTAACCATTTAACAGTTTACTGAAAGTGTCATTCACAGTGTGTGTTTACATATGATGATGCTCAGGCAGGCATCATTTCAGTTGCTTCTCGTATTGAATAAATTTGATAAAATTATTATTTGGTATTTCCTGTTACAAAAATTAACAAAAAACATCCATTTTTTTTTTTTTTTTTTTTGAGACAAGGTCTCGCTTTGTAGTTCAGGCTGGCTCTGAGCTCACTATGGAGCCCAGGCAAGCCTGGAACTCAGCAATCCGCCTGTCTCTGCCTCCCGAGTGCTGGGATTACAGGTGTGAGCCACCACGCCTGGCAAAATATCCAATTTTTTTTGCCATCTTATATTTAAATGATTAGATTGGTAAGTGCCAATTTATTTTTGTGGTGCTGGGGATTGGACCCAGGCCTTATACAATGAGCTATATCCCTACCACTTAAATTTTTTTTTTTTTTAATCCTCAGATAAAGTCTTGCTAAGTCATTAAGTTGCCTAGAAGATATTTGGATTTGTGATCCTCTTGCCCTGGACTCCCATGGCACTGGTATTACAGGCAAGTACCTCTGTGCCTAGCTTATCATACTTTATTTCCATCCCAATCTTCCTCTCTTCACTTCCTTCCCTTGGTGCTTTCTACTTTGTCATTCACTGCTCTAAGTTCTAGACCAAAAGATGAATTAACCTTTAAAAGGAAGTGGGAAAATGTTGCAAATACAGAAAAGGCCAGTAGGGAATATTCAATTATACATTTGATATAAATAAAGTTAATAGCATGTATCTGATTAAAAGTATAGAATACTCTAAATTATTGTTTTAACATTATAATCATAACAAATTATTTCCTTGAGATATAGGATGAGTGGTTATTTTACATATTTTAGAGGGGTAAGTTTACCAAATGCAGAACTACACATGTAAATTTACAGGAATGTTAGTCTTTTTTGGTACAGAATGGCTTTTCTAATGAGAAGATTTTGACTGCTAAGCAATTAAATAAAGCTAATGAAAATATTCCATTTAAAATACATTTAAATATAAGTAAAACCTGAAAGGCATTTTTTTACATATAGTTGATAGGATTTAATTTACATTAAATACAATAGTGGCAGAGTCAGGCAACAGATCATGATAAATAATTGTTTCTAGAAATAAGTTATAAACCAGAACTAATATTAATATGAATCACAATTGTTACTTCCTTTAATTATCTTGTAAAAATTTTACAAATTACTGTGATGATTAATCATGACATATAGCCTTGAATGAATTAAAAAACACTGAGCAGATTAGTGAAGCACAGTTCTGGGTGTGTCTGGGGATGACTGACATGCAAACTCAGAGGGGAGCCCCGCCTCGGCCATGAGATGATGGGACAACAGGTTAAGATGGCTTTTTGGTTCTGGTAAAGATGTCACATATTATTCTGGAGGCAAGAAAATATGGTAATAGAGATTCAGAGAGATCCTTTAGGGTAGAGAAAAAAATAATTGTGCTTTTCCTTTTTCACTTTAATTGTAAGTTCCGTTCATCCTTAGCCTTTTTTTTCCTCCTCTTGCAAACTTTCTAATTTAAAATACCTTGTGAAATTTAAATATTCTGCTGAGCCAATTAAATTTTAGAGGGCTGGGTGTGGTGACACACACCTATAATTCCAGCATTTGGGAGGCTAAAGCAGAAGGATCACTACAAGTTTGAGACACAGTGAGTTTAGGATCAGCTGAACTGCATTTCTGTCTCAAAGGAAAACAAAAATTGCTTTTAGAGTGTGAGGGATATAGTTCAGTGGCATGGCGTGCCTACTTGGGAAGATAAGGTTCTGAGTTTAATCCCCAGTACCACAAAAAAAAAAGAGAGAGAATTAATAACAACCAAACACTAACATAATAATAGATTTAAAGTATCTATTTAAATATTTTTTAGTATTAAAAATCTATACAAACATGGAAGTGGCAAAGATATAATGCAGTATTTAAGAAAATGTGTTATCTCCCTAAAAAGTATGAAATGATTGCATTTTTTTTTTTTTGAGACAGGGTCTCGCTTTGTAGTTCAGGCTGGCCCTGAGCTCACTATGTAGCCCAGGCAAGCCTCGAACTTAGCAATCCTCCTGTCTCTGCCTCCCGAGTGCTGGGGTTACAGGCATGAGCCACCATGCCCAGCACAAATGATTGCATTTTTATGTGATTATATAAGTAATACATATAATGCTCATTAAATAATATATTCACATTACTGTGGAAATAATATATTTATAAATTCAAACAAAAATTTACTTTAATTGCTTGTTCATCTCTGAAGAATACTACTTATCAATACTATTGATAAGAATATCAATATCTTCTTTAGAGACAAGGTCTTGCTACATAGTTCAGGTTGGCCTTGAACCCACTATGTAGTCCAGGCAAGCCTCGAACTTATGGCAGTCCTCTTGCCTCAGCCTCCCAAGTACTGGGATTATAGGCGTGTGCAACCATGCTCAACCTCTTTTCTTTTTTTTTTTTTTTGAGACAGGGTCTTGTTTTGTAGTTCAGACTGGCTCTGAGCTCACTATGGAGCCCAGGCAAGCCTTAAACTCAGCAATCCTCCTGCCTCTGCCTCCCGAGTGCTGGGATGACAGGCGTGAGCCACCACGCCCTGCACTGTGGTATGTAGTATTGATTGTTGGTGGGCGTGAGTCTCCACGCCCAGCATTGTATGTGGTTACCTGAGATCGAACTCAGGACCTTGCGTTTGCGAGGCAGGCGCCTGAACCACTGAGCTAACCCTCCAGCCCTCAACCTCTTTTTTTTAATAAATTAAGTTTACTGGTATATTTAGGTTTATGTAACAATCACAATCATTATAGGGAATTTGTACCTGTATATAATATGTCTTGATTTTTAGTTTTTCACATTTAGTTACTCTCCTCTCAACCTCTCCTCCCTTCCTTATTTACAAGGTTAGTAAACATTTTCTAAAATATATACAATGTGACTTTATGCAGAAATGTATAAAATATAATTGTACTTACAAAATATCACAATTTTCTTTGGTAAGAATAAAAATCAGAAGAATGCATACACTCTTTGACAAAGAATGGTAGTTCTAGAGAAAATTACTAATGGTGATTTTTTTTTTTTTTGAGACAGGGTCTCATTTTGTAGTTCAGGCTGGCCCTGAGCTCACTATGTAGCCTAGACAGGCCTCAAACTCAGCAATCCTCCTGCCTCTGCCTCTGCCTCCTAAATGCTCGGATTATAGGCGTGAGCCACCACACCTGGTACTGTGGTGTGTGGTATCATGGCAAACTGACTGTGCTAAATTACATTTTCCAGATTGCTCCTGTGGGAGACTGCAATACTGATTATGCCCAAAGCAGTCTGTAAGCAGTGCAGGCTATACCGAGTTAACCCCACTTTTGGTTTGTTTGAGAAGTGAATCTGGCTGAAGCCTACATGCTGAGGTCAGAGTAACTCACATCCAAATTCCATTCCCACAATTAAAACCTTTTTTTTTTTGAGACAGGGTATTGCTTTGTAGTTCAGGCTGGTCCTGAGCTCACTATGTAGCCCAGGCAAGTCTCGAACTCGGCATCCTACTGTCTCTGCCTCCCGAGTGCTGGGATTACAGGTGTGAGCCACCACACCCAGCACTGTGGTATGTGGTATTGACTGGTGGTGGGCATGAGTCACCATGCCCAGCATTATATGTGGTTACTGGGATCGAACTCAGGACCTTGTGCTTTTGAGGCAGGCGCTGGAACCACTGAGCTAAATCTCCAGCCCAAAACTTTCTTAACTAGAAGGACAATGTTCTTAATTACAACAATATATTTTGTCTATTCTGTTCCTAATTCTAAAATGTTTGTCTTGTCCTTTACGTCTCACTTATATTAATTTCCACAAAAACTGCGCTACTGGAGTTCACACACAGTTTCACCCTTACACATAGCTCATTTTATCCCAGTTGATTACTAATAAAAATCAATGGCTTGGATTGGCTAGTGCCTGTGTTGGTTGCACCAGCCTTGGTCATCCTGGTGCTCTGCTTTCTGTCTCTCTTAGTTCTGTCTTTTAGTCCCCCCCACCCCAGGCCTCTATGGTACACTGAGCAGGAGACTGGAGCCTACTACAAGGTTTCTGGTAATGTTTCAGGGGTCCCCAGTAGTTCCAGGCTTGAGAGGTTTTCAGCAGATTCTAAGCAGAATGGTGGCAGCAGCCATTCTGTAGCTCTCCTGGAAATTACGATCACTGAGCTCTGATTTTCCCTGCTGATCTAAGGCAGCAGTTGGGCCTGCATCATGTTCAGCCTTCCCCTGGATTCCCCCTCTGATCCCTGGTCATTTGTGTGTGTGTACACTTAGTTTTATGGGCAATGGCTCCCACAGAGGCAAGATACCAAAGTCAGAGGGAACAAGGGCTGACACTAGTTTCCATTAATTGCTTAAGGTCTCAGTTTGTTCTCTAATTTCCCCTCTTTAACATCATCTTCCTAATTACCTGTGATTTTCAAGTTCTAGCACCAGAAGTTACTAGTATCATAGGGACTGTTAAGACAGCTCCAGCAACTGTGTAAGGAAAGTCCCTATTCAATGATCCCCACACAAGGGAAAGAAAATATTTCATGATTAAAAAAAAAAGGAAACAAAGCTTATGTATATAGGAGGTGGGAGATTTGGAGGGGCAGGAGAATGGGAAAAATGCAAATTAAGTCGTGTCATATACTGGTAGAAATTTTCAATGTAGATTGTGATCATAATGTGTATATAAAATGTATCAAAATCAATTTAAAAAATAATCCTTATATAAACTTATCTATCCATCCCCCCATATACAACCAAACAAATACACATGTACATGATATATCTATTGCTTTGACTGAAAACTAAGAGTTCAGCATTGCTAATGATTCTTCTCTTTAATTTTCCTAGGTGTCCACCACAAAGGAAATCCAATAGTCCTTATGTTGGTGATATGTTTCACTTATTTCTAGTGTTGCCCAAAATGTAGTGTTATTTTTGCTTTGATATACATACCTAGAATAAAGTTTAAATTATTAAACAAGGCAGAGATTAAAGTAACATACAATAATTATAACAATAGACTATAATAAATGTTATGTGAATATGGCCTCTCAAATTATTGCATTATTATTGTACTATACTCATTTATTTTAGCATCACATTTGCTCATAGGTAACTGGAACTATAGAAAGTATAACTATGGGTAAAGTAAGGTAGCTTTATCTTAAATCACATTATTATTAAGTTTTGCTGGCCTATGTCCTCTATTTCAGGTACATATTTACATTTCTCATTCATCCATCTGTGCTAATTTTACAGTTTAGTTTTCAGGTTCAATTTTATTTCTCTTATTTGTAAGCTATGAGAGATACTTCATTATTTGAGGAGCTAATACAAATAATAGCTACAGCACACTAAATATCTACACATATAGAAGGAAGTAGGCTTGAATTATGTAAGTGATGAATAGAAGGGAACATCATCTATATTTTACAAACTATGAAACTAGTCTGGTGTTCAAATCCTGGTTTTTTGGATAAGAAAGCTCATGCTATATCACACAACATAAGTCAACTGAGATAAAGACGCCATGGCAACATACATACACAAAGGCAAAAAAATGGCTAAAATGTAGTAGTGACCCTTTAACTCACCTGAACAGAGAACAAGTACCTCCTCAGAATATATTAGTCAATATGCTAGAGTAGTATTCCATAGAACACACTTTGGGACATACAATTGTAAATTATCATTTATTTGAAATTTCTTAAGTTATATGCAAAGTACCCCTACATTTGATTAGAATTCTAGTAACTGAGTATTTAGGCTCAGATAGTATGTATAATGATTATTCTAAGACACTGCAATATTAAAAGTGATCTTAGCCATGAAAGAAAGACACTAAGAGAAATCATGTTTGGTATAACTTACATGAAACTTTGTATTTTATGTGTAACACCCTGAATTTACTAGCATATATAACTAACTGGTATGTTTTCTTCTTCTGTGATGCTAGAGATGGAATCCAGGGCCTTGTACATGCAAGGCAATACATGCTCTACACAGCTATACACCTACCCTTGTAATATCTTTTCTTAACATTACCAAATATATTTATTCTCCAATAAAGAATTTATAATTTTATTTTAAATTTCACTGTTTTGAAAATAAATAGAAACAATGAATTGAGTGTAGCATGCACTGACAGAAAAAACTTGAACAGATACCATTATATCATTACCTGTGCTCCTCTTTAAGAAATGTGACATTAGATTGAGATGAACGCCCAGGCAAAGAGGAAACAAGGGCATCAACTTTCATAACAAGGTCACTCATGCTAAATAAACAAGATAAAACAATATATAAGATTTTTAGGAAGATAGTTTCATATTTTAAAATTAACGCTTCAAGAAAGGATCTGTAATATGTACATGGTTAAAGCTGCTAAGAAAGACTACAATGAAAACCTACAGAGTGATAACAAATCTTTTAGAGATAGTTACTTAAATTGCAACCTAAACTCACTTATTTATTGCAAAGTGCCAATAATACAATTAAACCTAAATACTCAGTGTTCATCCACTGGGGCAATACTATGTAGACTTGGCTCACATGCTGATGGAAAGGGCTCTGTGTGCCCATGGACAGATGCATACTGTAGGTTCGCCACCACTGAGCTATATTTTATATCTATATCTATATCTATATCTATATATATGATATACATAGCTTCAGTATAATATATGTATATATTCAGTATAATATATATGGTAGAAAAAGTATAAATACAAATATGGGAAGTATGGATACAGCCTTTAAAAAATGACTGAGAGGGCCGGAGGGTTAGCTCAGTGGTTCTGGCACCTGCCTCGCAAGTGCAAGGTCCTGAGTTTGATCCCCAGTAACCACATACAATGCTGGGCGTGGAGACTCACGCCCACCAACAATTAATACCACATACCACAGTGCCGGGTGTGGTGGCTCACGCCTGTCATCCTAGCACTCGGGAGGCAGAGGCAGGAGGATTGCTGGGTTCCAGGCTTGCCTGGGCTACATAGTGAGCTCAGAGCCAGCCTGAACTACAAAGCAAGACCCTGTCTCAAAAAAAAAAAAAAGACTAAGGAGGGACTGGGGCAAAATGAGTAAGAAACTAAGAGAAAGAATAAGACCCAAGGCATGTGAAACATTAACATCTACAATATTGAGTAAATGGATGTTTTATTATTTTTTATATTATCAATAGGTGTTGTATTATGTATCTTTACTAGTTTATATAGTTGAAACATTAAACTTTTTTCTATATTTTATTGTGAAACAGGTACATTTTATATACACATCATGATCACACTCAACATTGAGAGTTTGTATGAGTATATGACATGATCTAATTCTCATTTATTCCCATTCCCCTACCCACCCTACAATCCCCCACCCCCTATATACATAAGCTTTGTTTCCCCTTTTTTTATTAACTGACACAAATTTTTCCCCTTGTTATTTATTTCTATCCTCCATTTCCCTTAGAATATTTTCTTTTTAAATGTCTATCATACATTCTTGAACTCATTTATATTTTCAGTTTCTCATACCAGAAATTTTATAAGAAATATCATGCACAAAATTTCAAATCCCAAAATGAATTCCTCTCATGATTTAAACACTTACTTTTTTGAGTTAATTTTCATACTTTCCACAATACTTTTAATTTTTCCTGCTAAACTACTGAATGTTATCTTTTCCAGTGAGTAAAAATCTTCTGCATAAAGATCTTCATTTAAAGGTCCTAAAAACTTAAAATGAAAATAGTTACATTATTTTACATCTTTTATTTTATTTTATTTTACTTTTTTTTCCAACAGGATCTTGCTTTGTAGTTCAGGCTGACTGTGAGCTTACCATGTAGCCCAGGTTAGCCTCAAACTAATAGAAATCCTCCTGCCTCTGCCTCCAGAGTGCTGGGATTACAGGAATGAGCCACCACACCCAGCATTGTGGTGTGTGGTACTAATTACTATGATTATGGGCGTGAGCCACCACATATGGCATTGTGGTATGTGGTTACTGGGGAATGAACTCAGGACCTTGTGCTTTTGAAACAGACACTGGAACCACTGAGCAAATACCTGGACTTTAGTTTTTTTTTTGTTTGTTTGTTTGTTTTGTTTTTGAGACAGGGTCTTACTTTGTAGTTTAGTCTGGCCTTGAACTCACTATGTAGCCTGGGCTAGCCTCGAACTCTTGGCAATCCTTCTGCCTCTGCCTCCCGATTGCTGGAATTACAGGCATGAGCCACCACATCTGGTACTATGATAGTGCTACCAGTATTGAACTCCTCAGGACCTTGCATTTGCCAGGCAGAGGCTGGAACCACTGAGCCAAATCCCTGGCCCTTTTATATTTTTTAGAAGATAATAGTTTAATTAAACTATTTTCTCATCAAATGGATATATAAGCAAAAAATGATTAGATGTTAATGAGATTATCACATCAATCCCACCATTTACTAAATCCATCAGGAAACAAAAAAGAGCAAAACATTTTTTTATTCTGATATTTCAAATATTGCTTGCACAACACCAATATCAAAGTGATAAAATAAAAAGTAGTAAATTATTTCCATTACAAAGTTTTACTTTGAAATCATGATGCTTCCAGATATTTATGAAAATAATTATCTATAGTTCATAAATCTTTTAATTTCGATTTTGTGTTCTTCTGTAAATTGTGGTGTATAGTAATGTAGACCTGAATTAATATATAAATCATAAAATAGCAGAGACAAATCACATTACTATAATAATCCCAATATATCTTCCTCTAACTGATAATTGTATTAGTGATTAATAATATAGAAAGATAGCTTAGTTCAGCTTTAGTAACTACATAGTAAGAAAATGCACTTAACAGTAACAGAGTGAGAAGCTCGAACTGCCACATACATAAATTCTCAGCGTGGCTATCCCATCACCACGTCATTAACTCTACCATCTGGAGGGCTCCCTGAGAAAGGTACTATGTGCAATCATCATAATATCTTGTACATAAGACCCTGATGTAGAAGGTAAGACTGACACAGTTTTGTAGAAAACCAATTATATTTAATGATCTGGATTTTTTTGATAAAAATATAATGTAATAATGTCAGTCAAATTTTCTTATTCTCTTTCATCTATATCAACAATTAATATTGTCTAAAAATAACTGCAGTATAGTATAGTACTTATTTCCTTCTCACTTGCATAGGTGACAATGTCTGTCAAATATCTCATTTCACCTTAAAAAGAAGTTACAGTTACTTAAAAACACAAGGGAAAAAAGGGAAGAATGACTCTAAAGGTGCTCGTATAAACATTTCATTGCTTTAAGATTTGCTCTAATTTTAAGGTAGTTTTGGAAAAAAAGAGTTGAATTCTATCTATATTACTTCTACTCACCCAGGTAGTTTTGTTAGTAGCTCAAGGCATAACTGTTAAATTATTTTCTTAAGGGAGGAACAAGATTAGTTATCTTTACTGATTGAATTCACCAGAAAACACTCTATTTTACCTATGTAAACACAGCATCAAATAGAGGAAACTTGATTCTTTTGTATTTTGTTCTTATAGTTAAGGGTGAATGTTCTTGTAGAATAATGTAATTTAAATACTGTAAAACTATGTAATGTCCAAGTTGGGAAAAGGAATAGGAAATTTGAAATTGAGATAAATATATCTTCTGCATAAGTCTTCTTTGTAACATTTTGAAAATGTGATTAAGTTATATACAATAACTACTCTAACACAAATGCATTAGCTCCTTAAAATTGAAAAAACTCTTATTAGAAGTTTTCTGATACAGTGAACTGAACATCTCTTTCCACTCACAGAAATTATCAGTTGGACTTGACTGTATTTTGACTCATCTAGTATAACTAAAATCAAGTCTACAGCTGTACCTACTATTTTCACGACAGCTTTCAAATAGTTTAAGAGAAGTATAAGTTAAAGTATTGAAAATTTACTGTGTCCAGGTCCATTTTGTGCTCTACACAAGAGAGCATATTAAATACTGTCCAAACCAAGAAGGTAATTTGCACATAAATTACATAACTAATAGTATAATTGAATTTAAATCCAGATCTGGCTTAAAAAAGAAGGCCTTACTTTTTCCTATACTACTGTAGGAAATGTGATTCAGAAGTTTGTAAATATGATTCAGAAGTTTGTAAATATGTGCTGTGATAAATATAAAATGAACAGAATTATAGCAACAGTACTATTTAGAGATATATATAAATTTTAAGGTCTTTAGCATGTCAGTATAAAATTATATAATCACCACTATACCCTAGCTGTGGACAACTTAAAAATAATTTTAACTTTGACTAATCTAAACACCTGGACAAATTCTATGTGAAAATGTCATAATTATTTGAAGTATTAAACTGATTCCAAATTATAGCAATCTGCTACAACTGCTGTGATCATTATGTTTACAGCAGTTCTCTGAGAGTAATAAGCTAAGGATTACAACAGGCTCATAAACCAGAACACTTACTGTTACTTTCTAGCTGCAGGATAACCAAAATTATATCTTTCTACTAATCAACACCAAATTTCAACATAACTGAACTCATCCTTATATTGTCTTGCCAATTTTTCCTGAGTTCAATTTTTGTTTCAGTTGCCTGCTCGGCAGCTCTGAGGTCTAGACCTGAATTCTCTTCCATTCCTCTTAAACAGCTCGTTCAGTCCTTTTCACCTTGATCCAGGTCAACTCCACTCTTATCTAGAAGACTGGTTCACAGCAGATGTGATATTGCCATCTACATATTTTAATCAATTTTAAAGAAAATGAGGATAAAATATGGTTTAGAACTAAGCTGAATATAACTATAATAATTATTTGTTGTTACTAATATTGTAACACTACAGAACTATACTAAAGAAAAGATATGACAGGCCAGAGGGTTAGCTCAGTGGTTCTGGTGCCTGCCTCACAAGCGCAAGGTCCTGAGTTCGATCCCTAGCAACCACATACGATGCTGGGTGTGGAGACTCACACCCACCAATAATCAACACCGCATACCACGATGCCGGGTGTGGTGGCTCACACCTGTAATTCCAGCACTCAGGAGGCAGAGACAAGAGGATTGCTGAGTTCGTGGCGCCTTGCCTAGGCTCCATAGTGAGCTCAGGGCCCGCCTGAACTACAAAGCAAGACCCTGTCTCAAAAAAAAAAAAAAAAAAAAAAAAGAAAAGATATAATAACCAAAGATAGCTACAACTTTAAGACTTCTAAGCTACAGTTCCATCTAAAACAACTGTACAAGGAAAGGAAAGTGCCATTCCTTCTATATAGCTTACTATAAAAATTCATTAATACTTTTTTTTTTTGAGACAGGGTCTCGCTTTGTAGTTCAGGCTGGCCCTGAGCTCACTATGTAGCCCAGGCAAGCCTCGAACTCAGCAATCCTCCTGTCTCTGCCTCCTGAGTGCTGGGATTACAGACATGAGCCACCACGCCCAGCGACTTTTTTTTTTGAGATAGAGTTTTGCTTTGTAGTTCAGGTTGGCTCTGAGCTCACTATGTAGACCAGGCAGGCCTCAAACTCACAGCAATCCTCCTGACTCTGCCTCCTGAGTGCTGGGATTACAGGCATGAGCCACCGCACCTGGCATTTCATTAATACTTTTTACAAAAATAAACAGCAACAGTTGTCACCAATTTGTAAAACACTGCTACATACAGAACAGCCTGGTTATAACACACAGATGGGTAGTTCATAAAAATATGGAAAACTGGGCTGGGGATTTAGCTCAGTGGTTCCTGCATTTGCCTCGCGAGAGCCAGCTCCAGAGTTCGATCCCTGGCAACCACATACCACAATGCCAGGCATGGTGGCTCACACCTGTAATCCCAGCATTTGGGAGGCAGAGGCAGGCAGATTGCTGTGAATTTGAGGGTAGCCTGGGCTTCGTAGTGAACTCAGGGCCAGCATAAACTACAAAGAGAGGTGCCTGACTCAAAACTAAAAACAAAAAACAAAAAAACCAAAAAGCGAAATCCACTAATGCATAAATTATCAAATTATATGTCCCCAAGTCACCTTCAAAGCTGTAATGCCATTTCAGTGTTTTGTTTTCATTTTTTTTTTTTTTTTTGAGACAGGGTCTCTTTTTGTAGTTCAGGCTGACTCTGAGCTCATTAGGTAGCCCAGGCAATCCTCAAACTCAGCAATCCTCCTATCTCTGCCTCCCAAGCGATCCACCATGCCCGGCACTGTGGTGTGTGGTACTGATTGCTGGTGGGCGTGAGTCACCACACCCAGCATTGTGGTATGTGGTTACTGGGGATCGAATTTGGGACCTTGCACATATGAGGCAGATGTGGGAACCACTGAGCTAAATCCCTGATCCTAGTGGATTTCTTCATAAATATAAATACCAGATTTAATTTTACTTGATAGAAAACCAGATAATTATCCTCAAAAATAAGTATTTACAATGTGTGAATAAATACTAGTCATAGAAATGTTTGTGATATATCAACCACTTAATTTACACTGAGCGTCAGTTCTACAGTGTGCTTACATACTCGCTCAATCCATCCATTCTGATGTGCACAAGATATACTTGTACATCCATTTTATATCAACTATTTTTCTCACACTTTTTTTCTTACAAGATTGCACTTGCTTTTGATGTTTGTTTCTAGTGAAATGTAATAATAAGTTCTGGTTATTTTTTTACTAATTTGTGAAACATAGCCTAAATTTTTATAAGTACATTAGATATAATATTAATACTTCTCCAGAATTTATTGTGAAACATAGCCTAAAATTCTTGTAAGTACATTAGATATAATATTAATATTTCTCCAGAATTTAGTGATGTAATTTTACAGTACAAAACAATCATATTTAGGATGCTGAGAATGAATAGGAAGGAAAGATCTACTAAAGAACTGAAAAAGGAAGAAATATTAGCATATCAGAGAGGAAAAGCTTGTATTACAAAATAGACAAAAACAATGTCTCCTTATTGTCTGCAACTCAAAATATAGGAATAATAGAACTTGAAAGGATAAATGAAACTAAGAAAATTCCAATAATGGTCAACAATCATAGTAATTTTATGGGTGGTGATGACCAACATCTAAAAAGCTACCCTATAATCAAAAAGTGAGAAAAACTATGGTTATAAAATATTTATGCACCTTCTGGATCAAACAATATGGAGGTAATTGGTTATTTATTCAAAGCCAGGGGGCTCAAAAAGTCATTTACAATTTAGATTAGATTTACTAGACCAAATACTTGTAAAATACAGAGTAGTGATATATAAGCAAATTCATCATGGATGTCTTCACCATTATTAAATGTAGACATTTTATTGAAACTATACCACCCATAGGAAAAAAGGAAAAACCAATACAACAGTGTAAACTGTGTTGCTCAAAGAAAGACAATAATGCAAAAGAATTCAGAAAGGAACTAGATAATACTGTTCAGATAGAAATGTTGTGTTGTGCACTGAATGCTTTATGATACACCATTCACAAGAAAGTTACATAATAAATTTGAAAAAATTGCCATTTTTCTGTTTTCTGTTATCTTATAAAACTGAACAAACAATGCAGATTTCATTATCCTGTGTTTAAATAATTGGACTGCTAAGTGGTTAAACAAAATTTTGCATGATATGAAATTATGAAAAAGGATTAAAATTGTGTATTTAAAAGAAACAAATGTCTGGCAGAATAGAGCTAAAAGATAAAACATTAAACTATTAGTAGTATAATTATTAGGAAGGTAGAACTGTAATTTTTTTCTAGTGTTTTGAAGATCATGTTAAAAATATGTGGCTGTTGCCGGGCGTGGTGACTCACACCTGTAATCCCAGCACTCGGGAGGCAGAGGCAGGAGGACTGCTGAGTTTGAGGCTTGCCTGGGCTATATAGTGAGCTCAGGGCCAGCCTGGACTACAAAGTGAGACCCTGTCTCAAAAAAAAAAAAAAAGTGGCTGTTTATATTATTTATAACCTCAACATTTACAATGAAAAACAACTATAATTTACAGTGGAAATTGGTTTTCACTGTATCTATTATGGTTGATTTTCACTCTATCTATTATACCAGATATGACAGTGTCCTTACTGTACTTACTACAACATTGGCTTCTCAATGTTGTAATGTGTATTTTTTGTTCTAATCTTTATTATTAGAATCAAGTAAGAACTAGATGCATAAAGTACCTTCTTTACCTACAGAGGTGACTAGGAAAATGTTACCATGAATAGGGAAAGAGGTGAAGGAATGGGTGGAGTGTCAGGCACCCATTTTACTCCTGCTGAGTCCCGACTTGTGTAAGCAGTACTACCCCAGTACGTGTCACGGCAGGTGTATTGCGACAAGTGTCAAGAGACTCAGTCTACTGGGCTCACTGAGAAGAGCAAGTGCTTCCTCTACTTACTTTCCCATTGCTGACAATGCTTATTTCTCCAGGTTGCAGTTTAAGTACATCTCGACAGAACAACTGGTGTGTCTGGAAAATATTTACTCCAACAGTGTTATATTTTTTCTCAAAAGCATTCTTATCCATTTCCTAAAATACAAGGTAAAAATAGCAAAATTAATAGGGATAGTCAATATGCTGATAATTTTAACAAATTTTAACTCGCTCTTAGTAGTGTTAGTATAAAATTTGAAATTATGGTTCTAAAAAGTATTATGCTTTTCATAAATAACATTAAAAAAGAATCCTTTTTTGCCAAATCATTTACAGTGTATTTCTTTCTTTTTTTTTTTTTTTTTTTTGACAGGGTCTCGCTTTGTAGTCCAGGCTGGCCCTGAGCTCACTATGTAGCTTAGGCAAGCCTCAAACTCAGCAATCTTCCTGCCTCTGCCTCCTGAATGCTGGGATTACAGGCTTGAGTCACCAAACCAGGTATGAGGTACTGATTGCCAGTGGGTGTGGCCACCACGCCCGGTATCATTGCATGTGGTTAATGGGTACTGAACCAGGGACCTTGTGCTTGCTAGGCAGGCGCCAGAAACACTGAGTTAAATCTCCGGCCCCCTACAGTGTATTTAATTCTTGTTACAAACAGATACAGTTTCCCGTTCACTCTTTGAGAATTTTAAGAGGATTACTGAATTAGTAAAATGCTCAGATAACAATTTAAATAACATTTAACAATAAAGAAATGAATTAAAATGTTCATTAAATTCTGAAGTAATTACTACTCATTTTAGTGTTTGCAGTAAAAAAGTGTTCAAAATAGAAATACCCTATCTCAATCCATTGCACCAATCCCAGAAGACAAATTTAGTAACAGTGTATTTAAATACTGAAAGTAAACCTTTGTCAGAGTAAAACATTTTATGGATATTCACAGAAAATCATCCACATATATCCCTTACACTTTTGCAACAAGGAGCACTTCTCTCTGTTAGTACTTTTCATACTACAACATACATGCAAATCACCTGGGTATTTTGTTAAACTGTTGATTCTACTACAATACAACCAGGATAAGGCCTTACTTGGCCAGGTGCTCCTGGGAAGATGGAAATATCTCTCTGCACTGCCTAGTGTGGAACAGAGGCAGTTATGTATCATTTGAAATGTTTAGCACAACTGAGCAACTCAATTTAAAACTGTATTTAATTTTAACTATGAAACAGCCATATATAGCCAATGGCCACAGTACTGGACAGCACAGCCCTGGAAATGCTTACCACCAAAATCCCCCATTTCAGTCATCTCCTCCTGTCTGTGCCCCACCTCCAGACATGCCTACAGCAACAGACCACAAACCCTGTCTTCTATTGTTCATCATCTTTCCATATCATAGGTTTTCTTTGAATCAGTTTGTATACCAGAATCTTTACTACTATACCAAGACTTGCCCCACTTAGCTCTCCTGAATGTTTTCTCATCCATATTCACTTGGCAAAGTCCAACCTCAGTGAGACACCACACTGTTTATTCTGCATCTAGATCTAAACAATGGGTTACAGCTCTAGAAATAAATTCAGCCAATGCTTATATCACTATAATTATTAACTTTAAGTAGGACCTCATCAAGGAACAGAAATAGTTCTACATTAATATACTTAATTTTAATTCACTGTCCCACTTTTAGAACAGAAAATACTTGCTATTATCTTTCTCTCTCAAACCTCAGAACATTTACTCCCACTTTTAATACTAATGACTTCTGAAAGAGAAAGCAATCAGAAAAGAAATACTTCATCTGTTGCCACTAAATCAATCTACTCTTCTCTACATGTGCCTATAGATTCTACCTTTTTTTGAATTTCGTTAAAAAACTTTCTGAACAGAGAATTTCCATTATTAGATCAACACCCTTCTGGGTTGGTTCCCAGCACCTCTTACCTGCTCAAGAACTTTGCTCTCCTGTCTACCTTTTTATCGTTTATGGATAAATTATTTCCATTAGTATAAATGGGGCTGCAAGTGCCATTCAAGATGCAGTCTTCAAGACCCATTCTAGATACAGCCCCATTTCCCAGCTCCCTGTATAAGAAAATTCCTTGAAAAAGCTACCTATATTATGTCTATTTCCTGATTTCCCATTTTCTATTAAATATTAAGTTCACTTATATGATCTAAATTCCACTGAAACTGTTCTAATTGAAGACCCTGAAGACTACTTATCGGAGCAAGTGGTCAAATAGGGG
>PVIC010033581.1:0-20080 GCA_004025085.1 Thryonomys swinderianus | reverse complement strand
CTGTAGGCAATGGGTCACCTCCTACGCCTCCCTTCCCCTTAGCACTTATGAAACATCACAGTGGTACATGAAGTGTCTTACTGTATATTAGTCAGGATACCAGAAAGGCTGCAAATGTCACTGTTTGTAGATCTGTAAGTAAGATCTGGCCTTCTTTTCCCAAGCAGTGTGTCTTAGCTTTAAGGTGAGACCTCGCGGCGGGGGAATCCTAAAGAAGCTGAGCTCTGGGCAGCTCTGTGGGCTCTAGAAACTAATTTTATGTATCTTTTTTATATATCTTTACTTTTTTCAGCAATATAATTATCTTCATGAGTTCCGGGACAAACTAGATGCATATCTGTCATCAAGATATTCACTATCAAGATCCGTGTCCAGATGAATTTCAAATAACACATGTATGACCATGTCTGAAATTTATGAATTCTCTGGCGTAACTTGTACTGAAACAAAGCTGTTACTGTTTTCAACTTGAATGTGTATATAAAGACATTTTAAAGCTTTTATTGACAAAATTTATTGTCTCTTTCATCTTGTGGCAGAAGGACAGAAAATTTAGTTCTCCCTTTTTTTGGGGGCAGTACCGGGGATTGAACTCGGGCCCTTGTGCGTCCAAGGTTGGCACGATACCACTTGAGTCCCCAGCCCTTAATTCTCCTTTTTAAAATACATTATTTTGGTACATTTAGCCTGGACTTAGTGCTGGGGAAAAATTAGAAAACTACTTGTAATATCTTAACTATTTACCCTACTTTTGCCTCAGATTCTCACTGGAAACTACTCGTTGGCATAGGACATAGTAAGAAGCTTTTGTGTCAAGAGTACCCACACTTCTTTGTAAAACTTTCCCCCTCTATTCCTCCTGAAACTCTCCCCTTGTTCCGTCTCCTAGACTTAGAGACTCGCAAGGGAGCCTGAATCTTCCACTCCCTCCCCTCCCAGCAGGGGACAGCACCCGCTGGGACTTCTTCTGAAATAATGAACTCCCTGGTTCAATCAGCTGCTCCAGTTTTAGAGTATTACCTTTCCCACCTAAAAACCACACAAAATGAATTGAATCCTTCTTTCACATTTATTTTATGAAGTACTTTGCCACAAGCTAATTTCTGGCTCTCCATTCCTTTACCTCACTCTATTGAAACTGTCTTTCAATTCAACTTTGAGCTACCCGAAGCAGTTTTGTTACATTTGGCCCGTAAAACACAGATTATATGACCAAAGCCACCTTTTTAAACCCATAGCAGCAGTTTCGGCACCTACCACACCAACAGTTTTATGGCTCTCTTGGCTACTGGTGACCAGTGGTCACCTGGCCACTACCTCAGCCTGCAGGTTGCAGGCACTTATAAAAGACAGAGAGACATCACAACAAAATTGCACCTTTAAGAACTCCTTTAAGGGCCGTATATTTAGCTCAGTGGTTCCAGCACCTGCCTCACAAGCACAAGGTCCTGAGTTCTATCCCCAGTAACCACATACAATGCTGGGCGTGGCGACTCACGCCCAACAGCCATCAATACCACATAATACAGTGCCGGACGTGGTGGCTCACGCCTGTCATCCCAGCACTCGGGAGGCAGAGACAGGAGGATTGCTGAGTTCGAGGCTTCCCTGGGCTACATAGTGAGCTCAGGGCCAGCCTGAACTACAAAGCAAGACCCTGTCACACACACAAAAAAAAAAAACTCCTTTAATGACTAAAACTCCTCTGCTGTTGCTGCTGAACTACTTGAACTTCATGAGGGAATGTTCAAGGGAATGCTCCAGAACAATCACTAGTGCTGTCTGGGAACCTCAGACCAGATCACCAGTGTGCTCCACAATATTAAGACAGCATTTTAATACTTTCACGTGCATACTGTTTCCAGAACTTAGGATTTTATAAAAACACTAAATGTAAGGGAATCACATATCCTACCAGAATTTAATATTTCACCTAGGTATTTCTTATCTCAGAATTTTTTTTAAATGGCAAAAATCACCTGAACTACAAAGTGAGACCCTGTCTCAGAAAAAAAAATTTAAAAAGGCAAAAATTACAGCTAGAAACTTTTTTTTTTTTTTTTTTTTTGAGACAAGAGTCTCACTTTGTAGTTCAGGCTGGCCCTGAGCTCACCATGCAGCTAGAAAATTTTGCTTTTAAAAGTATAGGCTTCCAGGGCCAGAGGGTTAGCTCAGTGGTTCCGGCGCCTGCCTGGCAAGCGCAAGGTCCTGAGTTCGATCTCCGGTGACCACATACAATGTTGGGCGTGGAGACTCATGCCCACCAGCAATCAATACCACATACCACAGTGCCAGGCTTGGTGGCTCACGCCTGTCATCCCAGCACTCGGGAGGCAAAGACAGGAGGATTGCTGAGTTCCAGGCTTGCCTGGACTACACAGTGAGCTCAGAGCCAGTCTGAACTACAAAGCGAGACCCTGTCTCAAAAAAAAACAAAACAAACAAACAAAGTACAGGCTTCTACAATGGGCCAGTCTTCTTCATGATTTTGGTACTATACCCAATACATCTTGAAATCACAACACTAAACTGTTAAACTCTCAAGTCACTGAAACTGACATTAGCAAATCTTAATTAGCTTCCTCCCAATATAAATACAGAGGATATTCAAGAATACTTTAGAAGGAAAATACTGGTATGAATTCATCAATCCCTCACTAACTCAACTTTCAAAGTGCATGGATCTCTCAATTTCCACTGTAAATACTAAGGCTTCAATATTCAAAATGCTGTTTAAATTCCAAGTATATAAGAAAATATAAATACTCCATATCAGAAAAATGTGTCACTACCAAAATATAACCGTCCGACTAAGTTTTAGGGGTTGTTTATTTTTGTTTTGTTTTGGGGTTTTCTGGTACCAGAGATTGAACTCAGGACCTTGAACTTGTGAGGCAGGCACAGCACTTGGGAGCTAAACTCCCAGGCCTTCTAATTAAATTTAATCACACATAATCCCGACTTTCTAGGACAAATCATTTTTCTACCTAAACTGTGCAATATCCTCCAAAACAGTGGTATAAAGGAAGTCAAAGACTGTGGAATTCTGTTATTAACACATACCTTCAATCATTACCCACAAACTACACAAGAAAATATTTGAGACCGTTTTTATTAAATATACAAAAGCAAAGTAAGCAAGCTCTAAGGAGTAAGGTAGGCTACTTAAAGGTATTTTCTTTGGACAGTGGTACAGCACCATCAAGCTTAGATTTTAACAAACCAAGAGTATAGGTACTAACTACATTTCATGTACTATCACATTTTATGTGTCTTAGTAGTTTGAAGATTTACCTAATCATTAATCCACTTAAGAAATTTGTCTACTCCAGAATTCATAAATGTGACAACCAAAGAAATGCAAATATTGAGAAAAAACCCACTGTACAATAAAATTAACATATATGAGAAGCAATCCACTCTTCTGCATGTCAAAATGTTCTCTACATATTGTACCACATGTATTAGTAAAATTAACACAGAACAAAACTCTCACTCCACTCCCAACCATCAGTCATCTTAAATGGTAAAACTTTTCCACAAAGAGCAGACAGAAGTAGGTATTTACCCCTTTCACACACTGTGGAACGCGGAGCGTCTAAAACTGCTGTATGAAAACCACTCAGAAGTAGCATCAATCTCCTAAACCACATCACTAGGACTGGAGACCCATCAATGCCTGGATGAGCAGAAGAGCTTAAAACTGTTTAACATTAACAGTTTCCAAAAAGTGTGAACAAAAGTACCCTTATAAAGTAAAGAAATTATCAATATTTTTCTTTCCCCTTTAAAATGATTATTGGTCTAGAATATTTGTGTCATCAAAATTTCTGATGTACAATTATATAACAGATTACTGAGAGAGGCATGTGAGCAGACAGTAGGTGATGTGACTGGATGTTATCTTTTGATACAGATGACCATGTGGGCTTGATGTAGCAGAGCGCTACGATATATCCATGTCTAATATGCAAGCTCACCCCTAGAAGTCGTGAGCTGCTCTGAGGCAATAATATTCCCTGAACCCCACGGAGGCAAAGTGTTACATAAAGCTAAGTGTTTTGCCAGTTTCGAATCACGTACAGCTTTACTTCCTTTCTATGCAAGTACCGGACCTTCAAAGTATGTTGGTATGCAGAGCAAAGAGCCCTGTGTTAACTCTTAGCATGTGTGACAAGCAGGCTGAGAAACAATGCGTAGGCTTTCCGAAAGTCACACACCACTGCCCACCACCAGTGCCCCCTTAAGAGCACCATTATCCAGGTACCTGAGCCTGACTGGTTCGTGGTTTAAGAGATGAAGCTTCGCTAATGCTTTACTGATCTACAAATATATGTCAAAAGCGGATTATCTGGGCATTTCCTATAATTCCCTTTATGTTACAACCAAATTTTAAACAAGTTAGCGGTTTGTCTGTACCTTAAGACCAAACCTCCCTTTACCCTGGAGAGAGGAGTGGGGCCTGTCAGAGAAGTACTGCGACAGCCATCGAATCGCATTTGTAACGTTAACATGCAGGTATTCAATAATTTCTATGCCTACACCTATCTCCTTAGAACCAAAAGAGCCTACTGTCATGACACAGTATCCCTCCAGAGTGACTACTGGACAGACTACACTCTCATCCAAGATTTAAAATTCAAGAAAATCTGTAGGACCCAATGAAGAGTGACTGGTCCAGACCCAGGTGGAGAGTGACGCTGGAAGACGGGCCCGGCGGAGGGGCATGGCTTCTGAGGCCTGGAGAGCTGAGACGAAGCCAAGCGCATTACATCAAGAGCAACTGTAACAGGGAAAGGGCTGCTGCTGCTGTACCATGGGCGCCCATATAAGCTGGCAAGAGCAGAAACCCAAGCTAACCACGATTCTGCTGAACCTACAGGGCTCACAGAACGCAGGCCAGTGCCACCCTACAGATTCCCATGAGGAACAAATTACATTCAGAACAGAGCCAGTGCAAGATGGTCAAATGCAAATATTTTGTTTCTGCTTCCTCCTGGCAAGTGGTCTAATTTCACAAAACACTGAAAAGCAAGCACAGGTTCTCAAATCGCCAGATCCCATCACAGCCCTAAGCTAAGAGCCTGCGAGTAAGATGGGTGAATGTGTCAGTGACCGCTGGGAACTGAGGAATTAGCTAGGGATTAGTTCAGAAGCATGAGGATGTGGCTTCCAACTGCTAAATGCTGAATTAATCCTGGAAGACTCTAGAACAGAGGAAAAGGATGCGTACTGACAGCACACTAGCACTTGCTAAAGGACAGTGTGTTCATGAAAATACTTCAACAGGATTACCAGGTTAACAGTCCCAGGACACCTATGTGCACCGCAGGTTTGGTCAGGTCTCTCGGGACCAAAACTACCTGTGATCAAGAAAGGAAATGGAGGGGCTGGAGGGTTAGCTCAGTGGTTCGAGTGCCTGCCTCGCTAGCGCAAGGTCCTGAGTTCGATCCCCAGTAACCACATACAATGCTGGGCGTGGAGACTCACGCCCACCAGCAATCAACACTGCATACCCACAATGCCAGACATGGTGGCTCATGCCTGTAATCCCAGCACTCGGGAGGCAGGGACAGGAGAATTGCTGAGTTCGTGGCGGCTTGCCTGGGCACCATAGTGAGCTCAGGGCCAGCCTGAACTACAAAGCAAGACCCTGTCTCAAAAGCAAAAAAAAAAAAAAAAAAGAAATGGAAGTGGCTGTGGACACAATGAGATGCCTGAGGGCCGACTGGACTGAAAGCATGAGCTTCATGCCTCCCATGTGCTCAATAAATAGCTCACTGCACAGCCTGAGGAATAATCAGTTCCCTCACTGTTCTCCAGACTACAGAGGACAAGGTCTGTGCTTGGAATGAAATGGTCTGACTCTCTTCCCTCTATGGCTCAACACCCTTCTTCAATCCCCTCATCCTAATTACCCAAAGGTGGGGAAGTCTGATTTTAAAGCATTTCTTCACATGTAAAGCATAAAATAACAACTAACCCAACACAATCTTAGAATAACATTTCTACAAACACATCTGCAAATTCCCTTGATTGTTATGGGGACTTTAGTACATTTTTTTCCTTTGATCCTTGGCTCAAGATGTTCTACTACTTAGGCTACTGGCAATGACCTTGACTTCCTCACTCCTAAGAACGCACAGCATGCATAGCAAACGTGCACTCCACCTCATACCCGCCTCACTAGCACAAGCAAAAACTCGAATCTATACGTCACTTTACCTTAACACCAGCCATCAGAAAGGAAAACAAAATTTAAAACCTTTTACGTGCCACCATTTGTTTTTAACTGGTAAGAGAAATACTGGTGCAGTGCCACCAAGAGTTACCAGTCTCCTCCAGGGTGAAGGTGCTTGGCATTTAAAAGTCCTTTTTAGATCTGGGCACAATAAAACCGCAATGTAATGGTTCTCTAAAAATAAAACACGCTGTGCCATGTCTTTATTGTGGACTAAGCAAGTGTGAGAAATAGTTACGTGTATTCTTTAAGACAATGCAAAATGAGTCTTAATTCCAGAGTTTTATTGTATTGCACTAAAGGAACAGCAGGATGGTTATACAATTTTCTCTCTCATTCAGTTCTGAAAATCTAAAGTACTTGCAAATTCTTAAGAACCTTTACCACCAGATTAAAAGAGTAAGTACAATATAACCGTTCTTAATGTCTTACAAATAAAAACACATTTAAAATAGCTTTAAATGCATTCTTCAAAAGTAAGTCAGCATATATTTTTATATCACTTAGGCTTAAGAATTAAAGCAAGTATATTACTCTGATGGAAACATGGGAAATCTTTCATGCACTATACAGAGATAATATCAAGTCCAAGGGGGAAAAATCCCACTCTTCTTATTTTTGTAAATGTATCCAGATATAATCATCTACATGATAAATGAGGAAACCTATCAAGTTTCCTACAAGTCAGATACACATGTTCACTTCATCAGAAGCACCTGATTATCTACAGCTACTTTATAATAAGATGGTGTTTCGATAAACCAAAATGAGCCCTACAGGCTCCTACAAACAAAAGCTTCCCATGGCCTAAGGACAGTCGGTAATGAATGCGCTCATTCGAAGGATCGTGGCTGTTCCTTAAGGAGTGCAAATTCCACCTGTCAACACCAGAGGTAATCATTTTATATTAATTTATACGTAATTCCACTTAAATTCTTTATCCGAGTATAACATATGAAAACAGTCTTTCCACAAGCAAAAAAATGTGGAAACATTTAAAAAAAAAGAGTCATTTTTTTAACATAACCATTCAGATCCCATAGGCTACTCCCGGAACAGGATGGAGTCCTTCCTGTGGTGGCCTCTGCATGCGCGTAACCAGCCCATTCTTCTGTGTGCTGTTCTAAGAGCTCACCAAAACATAGATCATGCTGCAGAAAAGACAGAAGCGTTAATTTAAACACTCCTCCTCAGGAAAACTGGAGAGCACAAGATAGCAGAGACTGCTTCATACAGTCAACAGTATGTGGTACCCACCCGCCCCAGGAAATAAGCCTGATGACAAGTTCCTGGTGTGAGTTTCATTTGCACCTCATGGATTTGTGCCGAATGCAGCGCTTGGCTCAGTGCACGTGCTGTAGTTGTCCCTACTTCCCTTCCAATTTTAGCAAAACGAACAACACAGCTGAAGTTTAATAAGGACCAGAGCTTGGCGAGCAACCCAATACACCACACTCTGGAGCGGTGCCTATTAACAGGCGTGAGCGTCTCTGGCACCAGGCAAACTCTGCGTATTACCTCGCTAAACCCTCAAGCGGCCCATGAGGCAGGTGATGAATCATTTCCTCCTGACAGAAGGCCCTGGTCAGTGCTCAGCAGCAACGGCGAACCTGTCAGACTCTCTGTGACAGAAAGAGCCCACTGCAGCACCTGTGCGATAGGTTCGCCTTCACTGCGCAGAGCCTTCCCCTTCAGAGCAAGGTGAAAAACAGGGCTAGAAATGCAAAGGGTACAAGGCAGCAAAACTGAGTGGGGAGGCCTTTGATTTAACTCAAGTTCCCTGGCAATTCTGCATCAAGAGTGAAGTCAGAAGGCCAGGGGAGACAGAGCATCTGAAAAGCATTCAAGTAGGCAAACCTGACAATTGAAAACAGAATAAATGTTCCAATACTAACATGTCCTGGTGACCGTTTTCCCAAACTACATCTCCAGCTTTTATTGTTTATTCAGTCATTCAGTTCTCCTTTCTCTCAACAAATACGGTTTAAGTACCGGCTAAGGCCAGCGGTGTTCCAGGCATTTCTTAAAGAACTTAAATATTAACAGGAAATTAAAATGACTCTGTGCAGTCTCACTGTTCAGAACCTGTTCCCTGTCTCTGCTTCAGACACAAGTAACTTCTGGACATGTACCAGTAATGACCTCTAATGGCCCAATCACCTTTTCTCCTAAATTTCAGTCTATTTGTCCTTTATATTGGAAACTTCAGTGAAATATAGAGAAATATAAATTTACACCTATCATTTACGGTTTTTCAATTAACAAAAAGGAGAGGAAAGGATTTCAACAGTTTCATCTTCTGCAGTCTTTCTGTCCTTTCTTCATTTGTGATAATGAGGACTGAACCTTTTGCACTGATCTATGCCTCCAACACTCCCCTGCTTTTGAGACAAGGTCTCCCTAAGTCGTTAAGTTGCTCAAGCTGGGCTCCAACTTGCAATCCTCCTTCCTCAGCCTCCCAGAGTGCTGGTTTTATAGGGATGTACCCACCATCCCAGCTCATATACAGCAAACATTAACAATTTTGAAAATCAGGTGGAAAGATCTCCAGTATACTTATCCGCTTAGACAAAAACTCTAATTCCACTCAGGCAAGGTCCTTTGCTGGTTTTAATAAGCAACCACCTGCCTGTACTTTCAGGGCACCTGGAGCACCAGCTCTAAGGCAATTCTGCCCCACGGGGGCATCTGGAAGAGACATTTTTGGTTGTCATGACTCGGGAAGAAGAGGCCCCTTTCCCTCATGGGAAAGGTGGGTGGGAGGGGCCTCCAAAACCTCCTACAAGCCCTGCAACAGCCCTCACAGGACAGGGGGAAGCAGCTGATGTCACCAGCATGACGCTGGGAGCCCTGACCAGAGGGATAAAGACAGGTGTCTGCAGCAGTGGGAAGGAGAAAACGCCACGCTGCCCGTGCTGCTGCACACAGGCGTCTCCTTCGCCCGCCCCATGCAGACCGAGCAACGCCCAAGGTGAAAAACACACATTTTTGAGGAAAAACAGCAAACGCCAATTCTGGGGGGACGTGTTTGCCACACAGAAAACTCCTCCGCTGCACGAAGGCTTTGAAGCAGCACTACTGGCTGCACCTCCTGCCCAAGGGTGTGCCAGCCTGCTGCCCGACGGGGGCCAGGGCTCCTGGAGGTCAGGCCCTCGCTGCTGCCACTGTTAAGACACCCAGTTAGCCTTCTGGTGCATCTTAAGGTACTAAGACCACGATGCGTGAACACTTCTTAGGCAGCAAACTGAAATCATGTTTTCATGATTTGTGTTGTTGTTATGTTAGTGTTGTTTTGTTTTGTTTGTACCAGGGATAGAATTCAGTGAGGTAGGACCTTGAGCTAAATTCCCAGCCCTTCATTTTACTTCTGAAACTTACCCATATAGGTAGTAAAAAAATGCTAGGAGGTAAAAAGCTAGTTTGCACCATCCTTCTTTCTGACAGTACGCTAGAATATCTGCATTCATGATGGTTGTGGGGTCGTAGAGTCCCGGTCCACTCATCACCGGTCTGCTCATGTACCTGGAACAGACACAGCGTCAGCCTCTTGGAAAAGGTACAACCGCCACCCAATCGGGCAGAAAGAGGGCTCTCCCCACACAGACAACAGGGACAGGTGGCAGGTGGGGACACACGCCATCACGGACAGGTGGAAGGCTGTCCTTTCACTGTCTTTTATAACTAAAGCTCCCTCAGAAGCAGAATGGGGCAGCCATTCCCCTCCCTAACACTAAGTGTGAAAGGTGACCAGATTTTTTCTTTTAAATTTTTTTTTTTTTTTTTTTTTGAGACAGGGTCTCGCTTTGTAGTTCAGGCTGGCTCTGAGCTCATTATGTAGCTCAGACAAGCCTCGAACTCAGCGGTCCTCCTGTCTCTGCCTCCCAAGTGCTGGGATGACAGGCGTGAGCCACCACGCCCAGCACTGTGGTACGTGGTATTGATGGCTGGTGGGCGTGAGTCTCCACGCCCAGCATTGTATGTGGTTACCGGGGATCAAACTCAGGACCTTGCGCTTGCAAGGCAGGCACTGGAACTACTGAGCTAACCCTCCAGCCCTCTTTTAAAATTTTTAATCTTTAGAGCACTTTAGTCTTAGAGCAAAGGCACCAGAACCCCACATTTAGGACACGTGCTTTCTCTTTCTCATTCTACTTCTAACCGTATATACATCTTTTTCTTCACCATTTCATAGTCAGAGGCAGGATATCACTTTATTCGTAAGTATTTTTTTAGTATAGAATTCCTAAAATAGAGAACTATGAGGTTTTGATAAGCCTATTTAAATAAAACAAAAAAACCTTACTACAGGGCAGGCAGAAGTATGCGAAGTTAGGAAACAGACTGTCTTCTATGAATAGCCAAATGTTTTTAAAGTAACACATTTTGAGAAGACAGCAGAGCTACTCCGAGTTGCCAGAGGGAGAAGTCTGGGGATGCGTATGGGAGGTGATCCTGGAAAGAAACAAGGAAAGCATGTGCAGGCTGCTGCTCTGTATGGCTTCACAGGGGTACACATATGTGCAAATGCACTCGTGTGTGCACTTTAGACTTACACATGCTACTGTATGGAAGTCACAGCTCTTTTTAAAAATTGCTTTAAAAAGAAATGAAGAAAACTCCATAAGAGATTCTGAAATTACTTGTTTCATCACTTGGGGCTTTTTTAATGCTAATTTTGAATCTTCATTTAGGTGAACAGCATGTAAGATAAACCTGTCAACCACAGCATAATGAAATATAGCTAGAAGAGAGATGTCTCTAAATATTACCTCCAGATATGGTAGGCCAAGAGGGGCATATTGAGACCCAGGGTGAGCCACTCTGCCGCACAAAGAAACATGACACAGAAGAAAGCATGGATGAGGTACTCGGGGAGCACCAGCTGAAAGGGAAACACAAGGCTGTTACCGAGATACCGCAGCAGGAAGTTCTCTCCACTCGGGAAAGCGGGCAACCACATTCCCACACTTGAAAAAGATTTCTTTTTTAACAATCACTATTTTCTTAAAATTATAACTGAGAGGTGCTACTGAGTTTTGCTTCCACATTTAGCTTTTTTCCTCAAAAGCAAGACTGGAAGCACACTGATCAGAGCTTATACAAAAGAATAAAACTTAAAATTAAAATCTCAAATTCTTAGAGCAATGGATTAAATTATCCAAAGTTACACCCAGATGCTTCAGTTACTTGGTAATCACTTGGAATAGTTTTTATTTCTACCATTCAACAATGATAAAAACATAAACATGAGGTATTTGATCACATGCAACATGATTAAAAAAAAACCCACAAAAACAAAATTCCTTTTCAGGAGTTTATACATTAGTGTCTTTAAGTCTGTAACACATACCAAGAATGCTACATATACAGTATTTAGCAAATCACATCACGTCACCACAGAAGTGATCTTTCAATGGAAAGCCAAACCAGCCAATACTCTCAGCACAGTCGGGGCAACACTAATCGCACGAATGCAAACAATGTGCTTTCTGCAATGTAGGAGGGAAAAAAACTGAATTTCATCTCCATAAATTTAGAATTTTCCAAGTTCCTGAGCTCTCCCAACCTTATATGCCTTTTGCTTCCTTCATCCCTGCTTGCCAGTGAGATACTACAAGGCAGGGGACCAGTAGGAGTTCAGAACTCAAAGACGATAAACCGGATGAAAGTAATTCAGGCAAAATGCTATTTATAAAATGAACAAGACTGAATGCATTACTTTACAACTTCTTCATACTGGAGAGTCAGCCAAATGCCTTTGTTAAATAAAAATACCAAAACCTTTCAGTGCATTTTTCAACCAAAACACTTTCCTACAAGTCACAGCTGCAAGGCCGGTTCCCCAAATGTTCACCCATACCAAGTAAGGCAAATGAAGCCCCAATACCGTGAGATCTTTCCTGGGGGAACCACAGCTGCAGAAGTAACATAATTAATGTGGTATATTAAAGCCCACTTTCTAGTACTCCCACCAAACAACTTTTTTCCAGTGGAAAGCTACAGAGTAGATACTATCTTTGAATACTATTTTAAATAAAATTCTACTTTGCTAGATCACCAGCTGATCTATAACACTGGCCAGACACTTCCAATAAACCTAGGTAATATTAACCAGCAGTAAAGATAAACCACACATTTATAAATATGTATGTGTATATATAAGATTTGTAATGAATCTTTAAGCCAGCTTAAGATCAGAATTCTCTTAACAAAATGTCCACAGAACCAACTCAATGATTACAACCAAAACAAAACAAGAAAAATATGTATGAATAACTCCACTGGACTTTGTAATACTAGTGTAATAGTTATTTCTTTAAGATGTAATAAACCCTTTAGTCTCTAAATCCAATTGATACCTAACAAGGGAAATTATCGGGCAACATTACACTCTAAATGCACACACCATGGCATGGAGAAAGAATTAGTATGAAATCTGCATCCCCCCACTGCCCTTTGACAATCAGATACCTTCCTAAGCGTGTTAATAAAAAGTCTGCACCTCTACTAGTTCTAATATGAAATAAATCTCACACCTACTGTCAAGTCCAGAAACATCTATCATGACTTTCTCCTAAAATCCAATCCTTGCCATTCTTCAACAATGAAATTTTACCACATGTATTCTATTTAGTTTACAGAAAAACTACTATCCAGGGAAAAAAAGCCTTAGGCAAAGATGGCTGAAATGGTACTACTTAAACATGTAAAATATAATATTCTCTTCTTAAGGTTCACATGTTTAAACACAGTGTCTGTCTTCCCCCATACTTTGGCAGAACCATCAAAACAAACTGAAATAGGGAAAACTGTCAGATGCCCTGCTGCCTGGCAATGCCCTGAGCCCAGCCCACCCTCTCCAGAAAGGCCTGCGATCTGCTCTAGCGGCAGGGTCCCAAGTACCGTCTTCTCTCCAGAAACCCACCAGGAAAAAGGCCAGAAATCACATACTGTACGTTCTAAAATGAAATTTTCTCTGTAAATCACATTAAATCAGGAAAACACAAAAGCTTGAGCTTCAGAAAAGCCTGGGTTAAAGTTCTGGTCTCCACCTTAGCTGTTAACTTTGGACAAGGTCCTTCCCCTCACTGGTTCACTGCCATGGTAGCAGTGCCTCTACCTCCACGCGAGGCCTGAGAAAGCTGCAGAGACCTCAGGAAAGTGCTTCCACACAGAACTGGCACCCGCGAAAGTGCTCCCTCAATTTCAGCTGTTACTACCCTCATTATCACTTAAAGTACTGTAAAGCCCAAGAGCAAAGAATACTGTTCAAACACCAAAGGGCCATGTCAGGTTCTTAATTTCTCACTAAGAGCAATTCCAACTGCTAACATAGTTTCAGGACTATACGTTCAGACATTTCACTTGCTACTTTCTAGCCAGGACACAGATTCATCTTTTCAAGTTTTGTTTCCTAAGAACAAAGAAACAGCTAGTTAACTAGTTACAACTTTCCCTTGTATCTACACTAAGCTGCTCTAACAGTTCTCTAAGGATAATTTAGGGATCTATTCCTTGATTCACATTAAGCCGTGATACAATGGTTTTACAAGTGCTTTTCCAAATAAGATGCTCTAGCATGCTGAGTTTTACACAGCTGAAGTCTACACAAATTCTCACTTTTGCTAGGTAATTTTTTTAAAGATAAATAAAGATATATCCACTGCTTTCTTACAAAAAGCTTTCCAGTTTCTCATCAGTCAGGCAAAATAAAAACCTACAGACTCAAGGAGACTCTTCTTAAACAAAGAAAACAAATCCACATTATCACTAAATGCATCACATCTCAGGACTCTGGGGAATAAGTCTACCTCAGAAATTTAGAGCAGATAGAACACACTAGAAATAACCATGCAGAGATTCACATACATGCTGCTCATTGTATTATTCTGGCTTCATTACAGCATTATAAGTCTCCAGAGCCCAAGAAAAGAGCTGTCTATCCAAAAAGCTCTGAATAAACATCAGTGACTGATTTTAGAACACACACACCTAAAGATAAAACTCAGTATGGCAGGCAAGCACACCGTACTCCCTCTTCATACTATCTCACAGCCAGATAATAACCTCACCATCTATTAGTCAATTTATGTTACCCACCTCTCAATACTGCACCAAATAGGGCCAGAGATTTAGCTAAATGGTTCTGGCACCTGCGTAGCAAGCACAGGGTCCCTAGTTTGATACTGGTAACCACACACAACAATACTGGGCATAGTGACTCACACCCACCAGCAATCAGTACCACACACCACCATGCCAAGTGTGGTGGCTCACACCTATAATCCCAGCTCTTGGGAGGCAGAGGCAGGAGGACTGCTGAGTTCGAGGTTTGCCTGGGCTACATAGTGAGCTCAGGGGCAGCCTGAACTACAAAGCGAGACCCTGTCTCAAAAAAAAAAAAAGTGTGCCAAATAATTTAATATGGATGTGCCTAGGGCTGTAACGTAAAAAATGCATAAGCATTTAACAGCTTTCCCTACTTGTCTGAGCCAGCAAGCAAACATTTGCATAAAATATGAAATTTCATGAAATCATAAACCTCAACAGGCATATGAACAAGCACACTGAACAAAACAGTACAAATACAAATGCCCTAACCCTCCCCATGAAATGAGCGTAGCATTAAACAGTAAACTAAAAAGCAGTACACACCTTTAGTGCAATTTTGACTCTTTTAATCTTTTTGACCTTTTCAACTGTCTTTGGCCGACAATGTAAAAAGCAGATTGGAAGAATGTTAGTACTGACAGCTGACAAGATCACTAGTAGATTAATAAGTCAGAATAGTCAAGCATGACAGAAAAAAGGAATATTACTTTTAATTCTGCCTATTTCAAAACATACATATATATCATGCCACTGAGACTACTGGCCATTTTCAAATTATGCCAAGTTAAAAACAAATACATTTTTAAACTCTAAAGATAAATCCTATATTGTAACTTACAGGATTCAGGGTATTACACTGGTCTATAGGATTCTTGTAATCAGTCTTCAGCTCATCAAATGCTATAATCTAAAATAAAATTAGAACAGTTAGGCCCCGTCATCGAATAATTACTGAATAAAGCTTATGTGTGCCAATATTACAGATACCAGATACCAATTTACATTAAGCTCAAAATGCATCAAAAATAGGAAGAACCTGAATTGGATGTAAAGAAATGAAAACATATTTATGTCATTATTACTAAAATGATCTTATACTGCTGTGATATATTTAATTTTCAATTTCCTCCCTGTCTCTTTATTTATTGTCTCTACTTGAAGTGAGTTTTTCCTGGCCCTCACCACGATTTATGCAGACTCCTCTCTACCTTAAGGCCCCTCTTCCAATGCAGACTCCTCCCTGGGGTTTCTTGACTCTCCGACTCCACGCACACCCTCAGCCCCACACCCACCACGACACCACGCTGGCAACTCAGCGTTTCTCAGACTGAGTCTGTTATTCACCCTGCAGTTTGCGTCCCCCCAGGCTGTGGCACCTCAGGGAGAAGGGCCGCTTTTAATTATCTGTGTGACAGTGTGCAAGGGACAGCAGAGATGGAATCAGACACTTCAGTTCAGTCCCATTTGTCCCCAAACACATACATGTCTAAGGATGCGTTGGCACACACCCTACCAGAATATGCTTTTATTTAACCTTAAGGATTACTAAAATACAGAACTTCACATTTAAAAGGTATTGAAAATCAAAATGGGCAGCAAACCACACCTGTGGCATTAACTCAGGTGTTAAAGCAACAGATTTACAGGATGGCTATTTTGGTTGCTGACCCTGGTCACCCAGGGGACACTGAATCTATTGTAAATTTCCCCAGGGAGCTGGGAACAGTGTCTTCAGATGTTTGGCAGTGTTACTCTGTATTACCAGTGATAGTTCTAGCTTTTAATATGCTATTTGGCCTGTAAAATAATTTTTTTAATTTCTAGAATTTTATGAACTTTTCCAATCTGCCATAATAAAAACTCTAACCAAATAATAACTGAAACAAACATTAAAATATAATCCTCAGGAAAGCAATTTATTATATACCTTCCTATGCCCCAGTAACTAAAAGAGCCCAATACATGATTAAGTGGTCAATAAATATTTTTTACTAGAAATTAAAAAGTGAAAAATAAACAAGCACTAGGCTAACAATTTTTAAAAAGGTACAGAACTCACCAAAAGGAATTTTCTCCAGTGAGTTACAAGCCATTAGCTGTGGTAGATCCCTAAAGTATTTTAGTGATAAAAGTTCAAGACAAGGGCCGGAGGGTTAGCTCAGTGGTTCCGGCACCTGCCTTGCAAGCGCAAGGACCTGAGTTCGATCCCCGGTTACCACATATAATGCTGGGCGTGGTGGCTCACGCCTGTAATCCCAGCACTCGGGAGGCAGAGACAGGAGGATTGCTGAGTTCGTGGCGGCTTACCTGGGCACCATAGTAAGCTCAGGGCCAGCCTGAACTACAAAGTGAGACCCTGTCTCCAAAAAGCAAAAAAAAAAAAAAAAAAAAAAAGTTCAAGACAAGAACAATAATCACAATAAATACAATTACATGTTTATAATAAAGTCCAACCTAATAGCAAAATGAATACAAAACATCTTTAAAACTAAATTTTTTGTTCTTGTTTTTTAAAAAGCTAACTTTTTTGATTGGACATTTTCTTTATGGAACTTCAAGGGATCCTCTGAGTAAGCTGCTGAATAGGTTTCTAGCCAAGTGCTAGCTAGAAACTAGTCTTTTAAACTTCTGAGAAGACTCTTCACATAGTGGTTTTTACTCCTTTGCAGCTCTACAAAAATATTCACTCAAGTTTTCACAGAAATAAAAAATAAGAGATAAATCCATGAAGATCACAAAGTGCACAATTCCATGAGGAAAACCTGCAAGGAATGACTTCTGAATTTTTAGCTTCCAAGGCATCTACTCTCTCGCAGCGCAGGGATCACATGACTAGGACTAAGCTGACAAAAGAAACCAGTCGCAGGCCGGAGAGTTAGCTCAGTGGTTCCGGCGCCTGCCTCGCAAGCGCAAGGTCCTGAGTTCGATCCCGGTAACCACATAGAATGCTGGGCGTGGTGACTAACGCCCACCAGCCATCGATACCACATACTAAAGTGCCAGGCGTGGTGGCTCACGCCTGTAACCCCAGCACTCGGAAGGCAGAGGCAGGAGGATTGCTGAGATCGTGTAGGCTTGCCTGGGCTCCATAGTGAGCACAGGGCCAGCCTGAACTACAAAGCAAGACCCTGTCTCAAAAAAAAAAAAAAAAAAAAGAAACCAGTCGCCACAAATCATGTTCCAGTGCCACAATGAATATAAACAGGAAGTTGTAAACTTATATTTAAAATTTCCAAGGGAGTTTTCTGAAAGATACATAGAGTATCTTACAAAAGAGACTGAAGGTTCCATGGGTAACAGAAAAATTAAAACTATTTGCTTATTTAAAACTGTTTCCCAAAGGATGCAGTAATTCTCTTAACAGTAAATCCCTAAATTCTCCATCAGTCTGTGGTACAATTATTGAATTCTATAATAGGACTTAACAATATCTACTTCAGGCATTTTATCTTTTAAAGCTTAAACTGCATTACTCATTTTTAAATGCGATTCCGATTTTTCTTGAGCTAAATCCAGCCTGGGACAAGCTACCCATACACTGCTCGTTCTGTGACTCTCCCGCACCCCCAGAAAGAAGAGCATTCACCAAGAAGAAAATGAGTTAAAGCCCCGGGAAAAGCCGACTAAGGCAGGGCTACTTTGCCTGCCACAGTACTTCTTGTACTGTTTTTTCACCCAAGACCTAGCGCTGTCTTCGACACGCATTTTGAGGGAGTGGCTATTCCCGGCAGGCGAACCCTCGGCACCCTTCCCTGCTCCACAACAGGCAGATTCTTAAATAACCCTACTCACGCTGTTTAGCCAAAAGGGAGTGTTTTTGTGTTACCACTGTACGTTTGTCTGCACACGACACTGGTACGGTGTAACCACTCTGCGCCTCTACGCTTCCTAAGGAATCGGTGGAGATCAAGGCACCGCCCGACTCCATGTGCCGCCGTGAGGGAACATTCTCAGTCACTCAAATTCATACCATTATTCCAGAACGAATATACTGCGCTACGAAAGGTACGGAAGTAAATACGAGATCAACGTTTAACGAATGCCGGATTCCAGGCAGCTCTCAGGGCTTCAAATTCTGTACTACAGAAGCAGCCTTAGAAATCTCTGCGCAGAGAGCAGGCCGAGGTGGCCCGCGCTTGCAAGCCCCGCTACACAACATGCTGAAGCAGGAGGTTCTCAAGTTCGAGGCCATCCTGGGCAAATTAGGGAGGCTGCGTCTGGAAATATAAATAAAAACATAAACGAAAATCCCCCAACGAAGGCTTGGGGGTGGAGCGCACGAGCTCCGCTCCCCGAGTTGGGTCCCACGGCTCAGGGAGAACACTCCCCCAATACGTGCCTCTATCCTGCAACACAGAAACAAAACCTCCGTGGAGAAGCTAAAGGTCTGGGGGCATTAAAATTCCCCCCACTCCAGCGAGCTCCCCGAAAACAGAGGTGGCTCGGAAGCTCGTCGGGAAACTCCCGCGCGCGACCCCGGCAGCCGGAGAAGGGGATCAACCCGCAGCCAAGTTCCCGGCGTACCGGAGCCCGAGAGGGACAAAACAAAGAGCGGCGCTTCTCGGGGCAGGGTTGGACACGGCTCCGAAGTGGGTGCTGACTACCTGCCTGGCCACGCTCCCGCGGGACCCCTGACGGCAAAAGCGACCCGCGGGCCGCGAGGCGGGGAACTGGGCACTCGGGACTCGGCGCCGGCGCCGCGCAGCCCGGGTCCCCGCGCCCCCGCCGAGGAAGCCGCGCGCGGCCTGCGCGGCCCGCAGCCCCGGCCCTCCCGCGCCACCTCCGGGGCCTGGCCCCGGCCCCGGCTACTCACGTGCCAGATGGCGAAGAAGATGAGCGCCGCGGTGAGCAGGAGCGCCAGCATGTAGCAGAAGGCCGCGAACGTGAACGCCATGGCTGGGCGGAGCGGCGGGCAGCGGCGCGGGTGCCAGCGAGAGAGGCGACGCGGGGCCCGCTGGGTAAAACCATTCACTTCCCCCGGCCGCGGCCACGACCGCCGCCGCGGCGCCCTCCCCGCAGCGCGCCTGCGCACCAGTGCACCGCGTTGGCGCCCTCTGCTGGCCGGAGCCTGCGTCGCACTGGTGTCGTCCGTACAGTTGATTCATGAGTTACTGGTCCTTCCTTCTTCCTCGATTCTTGGAACAAATAGTTACTGAACGTGTACTTGGTTCCAGCAACTTTGCGTCTCCTTTGATACAACAAAATATGGAATGTAATACTTGCATTGAAAGAAATTAATATAAGTGAGGAATGGAACGGCCAAATACATGGATGTTAGAACGCTGTAAACGGATGCTGATGGTTGCCCCGCCCCGGAGCACTTTAGGGCAAGATTCCCGGAGCACATTTCCTAAACTGAGCCTTCATGGTGACCTCAGTGCAAGTCATCGAAACAAAGAGAAAGTAGAACAGGCGGTGCAGAAAGATTAAGGATTAACAAGCCCACAGAGATGCGGAAAGGAAAAGGAAAGAGCTTGGGGTCTTAGGTGAAAGGAGCCTCTATTCTGTGTTGTCAAATTTTAAGTGCAGGGCCGGAGGGATAGCTCAGTGGTTCCGGCGCCTGCCTTGCAAGCGCAAGGACCTGAGTTCGATCCCCGGTTACCACATATAATGCTGGGCGTGGTGGCTCACGCCTGTAATCCCAGCACTCGGGAGGCAGAGACGGGAGGATTGCTGAGTTCGCGGCGGCTTGCCTGGCCACCATAGTGAGCTCAAGGCCAGCCTGAA
>PVIC010033580.1:0-20076 GCA_004025085.1 Thryonomys swinderianus | reverse complement strand
GTTAAGTAAAATAACATTAAAATCACATGGTTTCCTTTATAGAAGAATCTCAAAGTATAAATAAAGAGAGAATAAGAGATAGATAATAGGAACCAGGCAGATAAATCTTTAGCTTAAAGGAAGGGCACCAAGATGGAAAGAAGGTAAAAGGATGAAAGAGGAACTAAGATGTGTTGTATCCATGTAGCTGCTCCCCGTGGTGAATGTAATCATCAAAAAATTTTAAAAGTAAATGAAGGGCCAGAGATTTAGCTCAGTGGTTCCGGTGCCTGCCTAGCAAGAGCAAGGTCCTGAGTTTGGTCCCTGGTAACCACATACCAAATAATGGGCATGGTGACTGATGCCCACTAGCAATAAGTGCCACATACCACAATGCTGGGCGTGGTCACTCACGCCTGTAATCCCAGCACTCGGGAGGCAGAGGCAAGAGGATTGCTGAGTTCGCGGCTTGCCTGGGCTATATAGTGAGCTCAGGGCCAGCCTGAACTATAAAGTGAAACCCTGTCTCAAAAACAAACTAACAAAAAAAGTAAATGGAAAAAAAAAATCCCCTTACAAAAAAAAACTGAAAAGAAAAATGGCTAAAGAGAGTACTGAATCTCTGACAAGTGACCACAATAGGAGACAGGATGCAGAGAACAGAGACAATGACCAGAGGAAGTGAGAGCCAGTGAACTCCCTGCGGGAGGAAGGCCCTGTGCAAATCCCGAGACCTAGGGCCCTTCGCACAATGGGAGGCTCCTTGGAGCTGGTTCCTATGTGTGGCAGCCTTGCAGACACACCCATAAGGGGCCAAACCGCTGCTCACAGTTTAATAGGAAGTACGCCAGTCCTGCAGCTCCCATCCTGGCCACTGAGTCCTGCATACCCCACTACCGCTCAGGGAGGACTCCTCCAGAGGTGTCACCTCTCTTTTCCATCTGGGGACCCACCTCCCATCAGAGCAGTGAAACCTATCTGTCCCTTCCCACACTGTCCCTACACCACATATCATGATTCCAATTAGAGCCACAGTCCATGTTTATACACATCCTCCACATGGTGGAGAGACTATTATTTACAGCTGAGCCTGGAAGTACACTATCGTTACTTTGCTGTTCCCGTACAACAGTTTATTTCCCAGGGGACAAATAACAGCCTGTGTCTTCATCTGCTTTGTTTTCTAGGTACTTAGCACTAAGCCAGCCCCAGATCTGCCAAGCCATCTCCATCTCCTCTGCAGTTGTTCCAGAGCATCAGGTGTCCAGTTACAACTTGATCTCCCCCAAAAAATCCCGCCAAGGAGCCTACAAGTAGCTTAGGTCAGAATGCTGACCTCACGGTCTGGCTGCCCCTTCCCAGGCTCACCACCTCACGCCATCAGTTACCTCTTTAAAGCTCAGGAGGGCACACTACGGAGTGGTGTGCCTGAATCACTGAGCTCACGGTTGATGATGTTTCTCTTCAGAATCAGAAAAGCATGGCTCTCTGCTATTCTAGCACTCAGGGCCGCTGCTTCTAGAGCCTAAAGCTCTCCTGTTTCTTGGCCTGTGATCATTGGGTGCGCTCTGTTTTATTTCTTCCGTAGAAGCTGCATACCATCTTCTGTCCAAGTTCTAAAATCTCGATATAGTGTCCCTTGGAATGGGCATGCAACTAACTCTTTTTTAAAAAAATTGTTCCAGAAAGGGCCTCACTATATAGCTCAGGCTGGCCTTGAACTTGTGGTGATCCACTTGCCTCAGCCTCTTGAGTGCTGAGATTACAGACATGCATCGCCATGCCCAGCTCTATCCATACTTTTAAAACCCAAATTGGGAAGTGAGGAGCCCAGGAGAAGGGAGGTTACCTGTGTTTTCATCCTTCCTGCTGGTCACTGGGTGGCCCTTCAACCCATAGAGTTTGGGTTCTAGCACATTTTGGGAATGATTTTGTGCGATTTTTTTCTATATTGTTTTTTGCTAAGACTCTTTTAATTCATCTGCTGACCACCTGATCTGATCCTTTTTCTACCTCTCCCACTTCCCATCTTTTTGCTATTCTGTTTCACTTTATAAGAGAGTTCCTCAACTTCATCTGTCACTGCAGGCTGGCTTTATTTCTGCCCTTGTGAAGGCTCCCATGAGCTTCTCTTCTGCCGTGCACCCTTTGGCCCTTCTCTTACCTCCCTGGGCACAGGCACCAACTCTGCTTTCTGGCTCCTGCCTACACACTCCCTGCTGCCTCCAGGTCCTGACCTGGCCATTCCACAGCGGGGGCTTTCTTCGTACCACCTTGGTTACCTGCTCAGGTACAAAGTGCAAAAGGACTGGATGTTCTGGTCACTGGTTATGAATTCTGATCCTTCAATGCTGTTATTTTTAGGTCTCTTCTGTTGGGCCCTCCAAAGCCATAGGCTGTGGTCCTGTACTAGTGCTAAAGGGGCTCAGTCCTTCAGGTCTGAATAGCAGCTGCCCCACCCCCATTCTCCACTATGCCTGGCATTTCACATTCTGGTCTGAGACATGTTGTAAGTTTCTAAATAGTTAGAGAAACCTCCTTGGTTAGCAGCAGGAAGTATCAGGTTAAAGGGTCAGTTATCTGCAGGCAGAGCTGTGCACCAGTGACTGGAAAACCACCAGCCCCGAATGCAGCCACAAGTAGGTGTGAAACTTAGCCACTCTCTGAAGAGAAAGATTTTTAAACTCCAAACTAAAGATGGGAGTTGTTTTAAAATGACACACCAGCTGCTTCTGTTTTAGTTTTACCAACAGCCAGCCTCTCTCTCACCCACGACACTTTCAGCCCTGAGCTTCTCCAGGACAGAATCAGTCTTTATAACTCCGCATTAATGACAGCAAACTGCATGTACAGTTAGCTACACAGCAGCTTCTCTTCTGCCCTCTACTGGGTGGGCTGCTGTTCCTAGGATTCCAACCCAAACCTCACAAATACCTCAAATTCTTCAAATCTGAAAAACACCTGTGCTTTCCCTCTCCATCCCCCCTCCTCCCCAAATGGACACAGCTACAATTCTCCAGCCATTCCCTCTCTACACTCCCCATAAGGAGCCACTGAGGCTCCCCGGTGGCTATGTTAAACCCACACCCACAACGCTATCTGTCCAAGGCAGTCTCCATCCAAGGCCCTAAACCCACCTTCCCCCCTCCACTGTTACTACTCATCTGTCCGAAACAGACTTAAAATCATACTTCTCCGCAAATGCAAACCTCAACTGTGTCCGCACAGTTGCCCCTGGGATGTCTTCCCCACACACCTCTAACCCTCGGCAGCCCAATCTCTGCCCCTGGAGCCAGGCTGAGCTGCTCCCTCTCTCCACACTTTGTTAACACCTAGCTCACCCACTGCAGGCTCACCCTGAGCCGCCCAGGACAAGGCTCAGAGGTTGCCAGCACCAGCCCAACCTGGATCTTGTGCTGATTAGCAGTCCAGCAACATCTGCAGACTCAGTGAAGTAGGGGACATCAGGGGCACTCACGGGCCCAAAGTCCTAGCCCTTCCTCAGCAGATACACTAAGCGCCTCACCACTCCACGCGGCTGAGAGTGGTGCGAGTTTACACTATTTCCTAATCGTCCCCGTTTCTCTCTCCTTTCACCCAGACACTAGCTCACATTCTCAATGCCAGACTTCACGGAGAAAGGCTAAGCCGAGCCCTGCGGTGGGGGAAGGGAGGGGACCTGCTGTCCTGCCATAGACGAGCATCCTTCCTGCCTGCAGTCACATTCTATTCAGCCCGGCCTTCTGAGTCTCTCCAGCGTTGGGTTAGAAAATAAATAATTTAATAATACGAAAACACTACAGCTTGTTGTGCTCCCTGCCAGACGGAACTCTGCCCGAGCCAAGGACTCGCCAGCGATGTCTTGGTGGCCATGAGCCCAGGGAGAAGATAGGTCCTACTGTTATCGCTAATGCAAGGCTTCCTTCTGCCCAAGAGGCAGGATGCAGCTCTGGGAGCGCGGGCCAGGGAGTGAGGGATGCTCTTCCACGCCCTGCCTGCGCCCGGGCGTCCGCAAGGCTCTCGCTTGTGGTCCGCAAATGGGAAGCCGCCGGTTGGGGCGGAAAGACGCCCAGAAGACTCGGGCGAGGTTTGGGACCCACGCAGTCCCTGCCTGGGAAGAGTCCTGGTGCCGGGCAGCAAACCGACCACGGACAGCGAGCCTCCCGCAAGGGATCCTGAAGACACTGCAGCATCTTTGTCGTCTGGACCCGTTAGCGATTTCGCTGCCTGAGAACCAGGGAGCCAAAGAACAGAACTGACACTGCCCACCGGGCAGGGCCACAGAGGGTGCCAGCGGCCGCACACTCACTTCCACGCACTCTGCAGGCCCGAGTCCCCGCGGGGAGAGGGCTCAGAGAGGGCGCGCGACGGGCCAAGGTCACACAGCGGGCCGGCGCGGGGACTCGAGCCCGGGGCCCGCTGGACCTGGCCATCTCGTGCAAGGGGTCCGACCAGCGCTCCTCCGCCTTGCCGAGATCCCTGCTCTTGGCCGCCGTACGCCGGCGGGCCCCGCGCCCCCGGCCTCACCCGCATCCGCGCGCCAAGTACCTCATCACACTCTCCGCCGCGCTGCCTCGCAACTAACTGACCCTCCCGAGGTGTAGCCCCGCCTCCCGTGTCGGGGGCCTCCGCCCAGTCTTCTCGCGACCCGCCCCATTTTCTCGCGAGAAGTCACTCGAGCCACGGAGGCTGAGGCGCCCCCACCCCATGCGCCTGCGCTCTCCGCAAGCTGCCCGCCCCTGCCAGCCGATGCCATGTGGCGCCGTATTTACGGCCAGAGATAGGCCACGCCCACACACCACAAGGATCCCCACCCCTTCCGCAACAGCCAATCCCCAGCATCGCTCCATGACGGAGGGGGCGTGAAAAAGGCTCGTGGGGCGGAGCCTTTCTGCAGTCGGATTCCAGAATCTGGTGTACCTTAAATTATGGTCCTATCAACTGGCCTTACCCTCCCCCACAAACATATGGCAGTGAACCCAGGTTCTTCGTACTGAGCTATATTCCAACCCTTATTTATTTTTATTTTTAAATTTTGAGACAGGATCTCGCTGGGCTTGAATTTGCAATCTTCCTGCTTTAGCTTTCTGGAGTGCCAGGATTATAAGCGTGTTCAGCTACACCTGGCTCTGGCCTTAGTGGGGCTCCGGCTGGTTCTTGGATCTGTTCGTGAGCCTTGACTCATTGGCAGAGGATTGTGAGGTTCACCAGCTAACGCTTTGGACTGGGTGTATGATCTTGGCCAGTCACTTGCCTCTCTGAGAACGTCTCCAAGTCCACACACACACACACACACACACACACGATACTACTTTGGAAGTTTCTGAGACTCAAATGAGGTACGTGTGAAGGGCTAAAGCAAGGTGCCCAATGCATAGGAGGCATACAATAATTATTAATCTGAAGGTCGATTTTTAAAAATTGTGCAAAAATATATATCACATACAATTTATCTTTGTGTATGTGTGTTTTACAGGGCCCTCACACTGAGCCACAGCCCAGCCACTTTTTAAATTTTGAAACAGGATCTTGCTATATTGCCCAAGTTCAGCTTCCTAGAGTACTGGGATTACACGTGTGTACCACCATAACCAACTCGATTTACTATGTAAGTGGGCGACACAAGAGAGTACCACATTTGCACTGTTGTGCAGCATCCTTTATTGTGCTGCTATGGCTGCTTTGATGACCTGAATTGATTCAAAACATTTCCCTTTCATGGTCATTTTGATTTTGGGGAAGAGCCAGGAGTCAGACAATGAATCCAGTGAATGAGGTGGACGACACTGTAACGTTTTTATAAGCCTCCTTTTCCGCTGGGTGGTGCTCAGCAGCAGCATTCACTGTATTTTCTTTTTTATCATACCACGTAAAACTATGAAAGAGGACTTCCAGAACTTTGTCAGAAAGTGGCAAGAATGATCAGGTGCGTGTATGTTTGAAGCGGAGGGTGAATTTTGAGAGGGACTCATGACTGTGTGTCTTTTACTGTTATAAACTTTTAAAAAAATCTTCACTGTATTTTTTTATCACTTCTTGTTCATTGGTTCTAAGACTGGGATGTAAGTGACAGTTTCATTGTTTCATTAATAGTATTCAGAGTGTGCAGCTCTGTCACCTGCATTTGTTGTATGTGTGCATCAGGGTTCTCTGGCCTTGGTGGTGGTGACACAGACCACTAGGCTTTAGCCACAGGAATCTGTCCCACCTGGTTCTGAAGACCAGCAGCCTGGAGTCAAAGGGTTGGCCTTGTTCCTGCCAAGAGCTTGAGGGAGAATCTGTTCCCACCCCTCAAGTCCTGTAGATGGCTGTTTTCTGGCTCTTCTCATTAACTACCCTCTAAGTGTACCTGTCTATGTCCAGATTTGCCTTTTTAAAATATTTTCTAGATTTCTCATTTTTTTAAGGACATCCATCAGTCACAGTGGATTGGACCATCCCAATGACTTGTTAACTCATTTCTTTAAATAACATCATATTCTGACATACTAGTATTTAAGACTCCAGTGTAATCCTTTTTGGGATTACAACTTAACTCATAAGTTCATGTGTCAAAAATTACCTAATAAACCCTTTTTGGAGGCAGAATCTTAATAAATTACTGGGCTCAAACTGATGATTCTCCTGCCTCAGCCTCCCAGAGTGCTGGGGTTATAGGTATGTGTCATCACACCTGATTCATAATAAACCATTTTCAATGTTGTTATCTGCTGGAAAGGTAAAAATAAATTTTAAGTCCGATATCACCAAAGAATGGTGGATCTGCAAGGCAGCTGCATCTCCTACATTGCAGGTGGAATGCAGAATAATAGTACAGGCTCTCTGGAAACATCAGCTGATTCTTATAAACACCTTCCTAACAATGGAGCAGGCCCACTCCTAGGTCTTGAGCAAAGGAAATCAAATTTGTATTTCCACAAAAATCTGTATTTGAATTTTTCCATAGAGGTTTGTTTTGGCTTATGGTTGCAGAGGTTTCAGTCCATGGTCAGCTGGTTCATAAACATGGTAGAACGGTGTGGTGAAGGGAAGGCACCACCTAATCGCAGCCAGGAAACAGAGCGAGAGGGGAACAGACAGGGCTGGTCGCCCAAAGTCTCACTCTAATGACCGTCTTCGTCCAACCAAACCTCAGCTTCTGTCTCCATCACTTTCTAATAGCATCATCAAATTATGACCTCACTTGAGGATTAACCCACTGATGAAGTCAGAGCCCTGGAGACTTGGCCATTTCTAGAAACCCAGACCCACCCAGCAGGGTGCCTTACTAATTCCCTGGGTGTTTCTCAATTCAATAGAATTGACAACCTCAGTTAACCATCCCATTCTAGAAGTCCATTTATAGAATACTCTGGAAAAGGCAAAACACAGGGGCCAGCACCTTCTGGGGCTAGGTCTGGGATGGGGGAAGCAGTAGTTTCTGAAGGGGTGTGAGAAAATTTAGAGGGGTTCACAGTCCTATTTCCTGGTTGTGGGGGACTTGGTGGCCACACAGGCATATATGTTGTTGACATCCTTAAGGCTGTGCATTCAAAAGGTACATTTTACCATATATGGATTATACCTTTGCTCAAAAACTCTGAAAATGTCATTTTCCCAGCTGAAATTCTGCTAGCTACTGAAGTGGTGCATAATGAAGATTAAATGAAATCACAGCCCAGAGGACCTACGTTTGGAGGTGCTCCAGGCTAGCAATTCCCAAACTATCCCTTTGTTCAAATTCCCAAGCTCATGATGACAAAAGCTTCACTGGTTTAGAAAGCCAGCTAGTGAGTGTGCAGACAGAGGACCTGGCGATCAAGACTCCCCTTACTGTGACAGGGTGGGGTGCAGGAATTGTGTAACAAGTGTGGGTCCCTTTCTGGGACGAGCAAAACTTTGCAGAACTGGTTAGAGCCAGCGGTCCTACAACATGGTAAATGCACTAGATGCCCCTGAGGTTTTCACTTTAAAATGGTTACTTGTGTGTTATGTTCAATTCGCCCCCATTTGGGATAATTGGATTCTGACATTAGGAACATGCGGAAACTTTTTTTTTTTTTTTTTTTTTTTTGTTTTTGAGACAGGGTCTCACGTTGTAGTTCAGGCTGGCCCTGAGTTCACTATGGTGCCCAGGCAAGCCGCCGCAAACTCAGCAATCCTCCTGTCTCTGCCTCCCGAGTGCTGGGATTACAGGCGTGAGCCACCACGTCCGGCATTGTGGTATGCGGTGTTGATTGTTGGTGGGCGTGTCTCCACGCCCAGCATTATATGTGGTTACTGGGAATCGAACTCAGGACCTTGCACTTGCGAGGCAGGCGCTGGAACCACTGAGCTAACCCTCCAGCCCACGGAAACATTTTTTACTTACTTTCTGTGAAAGTAAGTAAAAGTATCTATCTAGCTATAGATAAGGGGAAGGAGGTTTACAGAAGTCAGTCATCTAGAGAGGGCGCATAGCTGTGTGAGTCAGGACCAGCATCTACACTGTGGCTCTACCAAGGCTGTATGATAGCTGAGTGGCTTCTTTGGTAGGATCAGGGCCCGCTGTACCCTGGAGGTGCCCCCAGTATGAGGGTCTCCTCCAGACTCCTTCAAGTCCCGCCCAGCTAGCCACATCCTTCACCTTTAGTACCCCAACCAATCCTGGCACAAACTGTGACCTCCCCAGGCTGGGCACAGCCTGGTCAGCCTGCCACCCCCACCCCACATGTGAGTCAAGTGCTCAACTGCCAGGATGCACCCTAGATTCTGAGGTTGTGTTTCAGTCTGAGGTATTTCCATGTTCCCACCAGCTCTGGCAAGATCTGCTTTCATAACCAAAGTTGCAGCAGAGGAAAACTGGAAATAGCTGTGGCTCAGGCAAGAGATGGGCTAAGAATCCTCAGCTCTGTAGATAGAGGCAGCTAGGAGAGCCTGAGCTTCTGGGCTCCAGTTGCTATGGGCAGCAACAGGGTGTGTGTGTGTGTGTGTGTGTGTGTGTGTGTGTGTGTGAGAGAGAGAGAGAGAGAGAGAGAGAGAGAGAAAGAGAGAGAGAGAGAGAGAATGAAGAGGTGTGCAAATTGGAGATGGCACAGACTTCCGAGTAAAGAGGAAAGGATAGAGCCACCCACTGATGGGGCATCCATTGCTCTGCAACCCGGCCCTCCACACAGCGCTGCGGTGTTTGTCTCCTGTGTCCTGGAGGTACAGTTGGGTGACAAAACTTGGGGAAACCAGGCCAGGCACCGAGGCGATTCTGCCACCCAGGTCCTAGGGCCGGCCCTCTCGCCTCTAAGTCTCTGGGTCTGCACCTCACCCTTCACCTCAGTCGCATCAAACCCTCTCCTGCTCCTGCTTAGCCCTGCTAGTGACCAATGCGGCCAGAAGGGGCCATGTGCTATGAGGCTACACTTCACTCTGGGAGCATCTGGAAACCCCAAAGAGAAGCCAAGAGGACCCAGGGCCAGTCCCCATGTAGGTCCCAGGGCCAAGGCAGGGTAGAGCTGGGCCCTGGCTGATGGGCTCTCAGGGCCCTGTTCTTCACGCTAAGGGTTACTGGGGCATGGACAGGAAGCTGGGGGACCTCAAAGCAGTGACTCCGGGGCTGGCTATACCCAAGAACTAGAAGTACACACAGAACAGTTGCATTGGGTATGTTGTTCGTGTTTCCCTAATTCGCCTGCTGGAAATCTTACCTCAAAGTGATGGCACGAAGAGGGGCTCTGGGGCAGTTAGGTTAGCAGGGTGCAGCCCTCGTGAAGGGGATTCATGTTCCCCTAAAAGCACTGAGGATGCAGCACGAAGTCAGCAGTCTGCACCCCAGAAGCAGATTCTACCAGAGTCCATCTACGCTGGGACCCTGATTCCAGGCTCTCAGCTTCCAAACCGAGAGAAAACAACATCTGTGGTGCCAATGCCACCAGCTTTGGCACAGTTTCCTTACAGTAGCTGAGTGGGCTGAGACACTAACTCATATGCAAGCATTGGAAGAATAAGCTAGCATGGGATACGGGTCTCCAGCCTTCTGTGGTATGTTCTGCTCTTGGAAGGAGCCGGAGAATCCCCTGAACACCAGGGCTCACCTGCTCACACACCTCCACAGTGGGGAGGTCATTTTCTGACTCCTGCCTGTGGCTGCTCAGGCAGCCCCTGGGTCTCTGCAGCCCAGGCCCAGACAGCATTCTCCCAGAGCAGGGCCTGGAGGTGGGGTGGCCCTGGGAGAGCAACCTTGTGGGGGCGACCCAGAAAGTTCTGCAAGGGCTTCTTGGGAGGGTCCTTGGCCTGGCTGTCCAGGGTGTGGTATAATCGTTTAGAAGGTGAGGCAACTTCAGACGTGTCCCAGATGTGTCCTGGCCATAGCCCATCCAGCCTCAGGCAGGGTCGGCTCCTGGGTCCCTGGATTCCTGCTCTACCGGCCACAAACTACTTCGGTCTCCGTGGCCTCTTAGCACTGCCGATCTGGCGCCTGCGGGCATTGCTGGGGGGCAGTGGGCTGTGGTGCTGGCCTCCACTGTCTGCAGACCCTGGGTGGACAGGAGACCTGTGTGTGGGCCCGGCACGTTCAAGTGAAGTCAGCACCCCAGCAGGGACACACACGCATGCATGCAGGCACGCACACACACGCACAAACACACAGAGACTCTCCCTCTTGCAGCCCCACTGTATGGAAGGAAGGCCACTGGCTGGGCCCTCAGGGACATTCTTCCCTCCCTCTGGGTCTGTGCAGATTGAACAGCTCTAGCATCACCGCGCCTGTCCCCAGGAACCTACCGAAGCTACATTCGCCCCTAGTGGCCCTCTCATGCCAGCTGCGCATCCCCACTGTGCCCCTGACTCATCCCTGAGGCTCCATCCCTGCACCCGCCCCATCCTGCCTGGCCTCTGACCCCTCACGGGGCTGGTGTGGGGCTCTCCCTCCGTCCTGGCTTCTCCCTGTCCCAGAGACCGGTAGGGTAGGAGGCCCAGGACTGCAAAGGGAGGGATGGGGCAGCACTGACCTCGGAGGTCCCGGGGCAGAAGGGGTGCCCGGCTGGGGGCCACACTGCTCTGCCAGGTGGGGCTAGGGAAGGTGAAGCCGACTTCCGGAACATGCAGGGTGGCTTCATCTACACAGCAAGACCAGAGACAGGAGAATGTCATTTTAGGAACTATTTAATGAGGGCCAGAAATAAACTAAAATCTACTACATGTTGGGCTCCTTACCTAATTCCCTCAACAGCCTTGCCCCAGCCCTGGAGATTCATTTACTCTATTTTATTCATTTCTTTTCTTTTCTTTTTTTTTTTTTGAGACAGGGTCTCGCTTTGTAGTTCAGGCTGGCTCTGAGCTCACTATGTAGCCCAGGCAAGCCTGGAACTCAGCAATCCTCCTGCCTCTGCCTCCTGAGTGCTGGGATTACAGGCATGAGCCACCACACCCGGCACTGTGATATGTGGTATTGATGGCTGGTGGGCGTGAGTCTCCACGCCCAGCATTTTATGTGGTTACCGGGGATTGAACTCAGGACCTTGTGCTTGTGAAGCAGGCACCGGAACCACTGAGCTAACCCTCCAGCCCAATTTTATTCATTTCTTTATACATTCATTTGGGTTTTAGAGACAGGGTCTCTGTAAGTCACTCCGCTGGCCTCAAATTCATGATCCTCCTGCCTCATCCTCCTGAGTGTTAGGATTACGGGCACCTGTTCATGTTTTATGTAAACTACAGTGGCTTTTCAGTTTCTCCCAGTACCATTCCTGGCTTGTTGTACCTTCTCCAGCAATAATTAAACTTCTTTCTTCCGTCTCTTCTTGGTCTCACCTGCCCACTGCATAGCCACAAAGAGGACTTTTGGGGATGTTTATCAAACATCCTCAGACATAAATGAAGCTAGGGCCCAGGCAGGGTGGCACTCTAGGAGAGCGAAGCAAGATCACAAGTTCAAGCCCAGCCTGAGCAACTTAGCATGAGCCTGTCTCAAAATGAAAAATAAAAAGGACTAGGAATATAGTTCAGTGCAAAAAACCCAGAATTCAATCCCTAGTCCTGAAAAAAACATTTATTTATTTAGGGATTTTTTTTCTTTTTTTTGAAACAGGGTTTTACTGTGTAATTCAAATTGGCGTTGAAATCTGTGTAGCTCAGGCTAGCATTGAACTCCTAGCAATCCTGCCTCAACTTCCCAAGGGCTGGGATGACAGGTGTGCACCACCACACCCCAGAACATTTATTTTTTAAAGCAAGCAAGAGGAAAGGGTGGTGGGGAGGGATATGTGTCTCCCCTGTTTGACCTGGTGCCCTCTTCTTCAGGCCTCTGCTCAATGGTCACCCTGTGGAGAACCCCCAGTTTCCCAAATGCTAGTCACACTTTTCCTAACTCCAGCCTCCTACCCGGCCCTGTTCCATTCCCAGCGCAGCTGTCCCCAGGGAGCCACCCCAGATGCTCAGCCCTCCAGGGACCTGACTTCCTGGGGAGGCACAAGTCCATACAGCTCAGGGCTAAGTGAAGGGGGCTCTGGTCTCCGCCAGCCACTTATGAGCCTCCCCTGCACCCTGCCAGGTGCAGAAGGAGGCCCTGGGGTGCCACGCCTGCCATGAGGCTGACACCCATGTGACCCTGGGAGATCACTGCCCCCCTCCGGCACTCAGGAAGGGGGCCTTTAGCAGGGAGCAGCCGCGTGAGCTGACGCACACTGAGATCCACGGGGAGGATGGGCTCGTATGTTTCTTTCTCAACTGCAGGGGCCAACACTTGTGTAAATGGAAAAAAAGTGAAAAATGAAGCACTTAAAAATACCCAGAGATGTAGCTTAGTGGCCCAGTCCCTGCCTGGCCAGGAGTGAGACCCTGAGTTCAATTAAAAAAAAAAAACACTAGACTAAATATAAATAAAAATAAAAATACAGAATCTGGGCAGTGATTGGGAGTCATGGGATGGCCATGTTGCCATACTATGTCTCCAAAGCACCTTTCAGTGTGGGTTCTCCCTGCAGCAGGCAGCATGGGAGCCCTCTCAGCGTGGCACCGATTGTTGTGTGTTGTGATGGTGACCACCAGGACATGGCTGGACGGGGCAGAAGTCCACAGAGGACATCACCCTCAGTGGTTCCTTCAGCGGGTGTGTTCACATGTGGTTTTATCCTTATTCATAATTTGGATCTATGTGACAAAATGTTCACAGTGAGCATCAACTTTTTTCCCCTTTGTGTGGGGTTGAGGACTGAACCCAGGGCCTTTGTCCTGAGCTACATCTTCAACCCTGTTTTAAAATTTTTATTTTGAGGGCCAGGGATTTAGCTCAGTGATTCTGGCGTCTGCCTGGTAAGCACAAAGTCCTGAGTTGTATCCCCAGTACCACACACCACAGTGCCATGTACGGTGACTCACGCCTGTAATCCCAGCACTCTAGGAGGCTGAGGCAGGAAGACTGCAAGTTTGAGCCCAGCTTTGGCATCTTAGTGACTTGGCAAGACACTGTCTCAAAATAAAAATAAGAAGAGGTGGGATGTAGCTCAGTGAAAAGGCCCTAGAGTCGATCCCTTTTAAGACAAAACAAAAACAAAAACAAAAACAAAGATATAGAAAAGAACATGCTATATATTTTTTTCCTTAACTGTGTACCTGCATGGAAACTGAGGGTGGGTTTTATCTTGGAGGCAGTAGGGACAGCTGGGAAGAAGCTCTTTCCTGAAGACTTTGAAGGCTGGAAGTATCCAGGGGGCAGCTGGCTCTCAGCCAGAGGCCCCACAGAGAGGGGAGGTTTCTCCATTGCCTACAGGGAAGGCACAAACAGGGCAAGTGTGAGCAGGGGGTGCAAGAGGGGTGAAGGTCAAGGCATGCACAGATTAAGGATCTACTATGTCCTGTGTAAATACATGGACCGCCTACTGACCCTCTCTTCAGCCCCAGGGGTGAGTGAATGACATTCTGACTGTGTCCCCCTCTTTGCCTCAAGTCCCCCTCATGAGGACTAAACCATCCATCTAAACCAGTGTGATAGTTAACTGTGTCAGTCCACTAACATAGCTAAACAGTGTTCTGGGCTCATCTGGAAGGTGCTTGGGGTGAGTGTGACATTTTAGTTTGTGTGCCAAGAAAAGGAGACAGCCTCCATCATGTGGGTGGGCCTTGTCCAATCAGGTGAAGGTCTGGACAGAAGAGAAAGGTAGGTCCTCCCTCCTTCCCTAGCAAAGAATTCCTCCTGCCTCGAAGCCTTCCAGCTGGGCCATGGGCTTCCTCCTGCTTTGAAATGAAACACTGGCTTCTCTGGGTCTCCCGCTGCTGCCTCAGTTTTGGATCTGGGAGTCTGTTGGAGTCCAAACTGGCATGAACCACTTCCTGGTGACAGCTCTTTCTTTCTCCCTTTATGTCTGTACAGACATGGAGCTCTGACTCTCCAGAGGACACTGATGACTGCTTTCCCTGGGATCCTTGTTGCTGTCCTCTCTTCCGTTCTGCTGAAAGAGTCACCAGCCCTGTCATTCTCAAGGCAGTGGGCATCCCGTGTGCCGCCAGCCTAGGGCTCTGGTTGGCAGAGGCAGAACAAAGCTTTGCCAGACCCTGGCTACTGGCCACGCACTTACTCATTTACTGAACAAGTGGGTGAAAAAGAAACCCCACCAAGGAAAGACCACGTTCCTGGGAGCTAGGGGACCCTCAGATATTGCCATACCGTGGTCCCCAGCCCCACACTCATATGTGTTTTTGGACATGCTTGGCAAACTCTCACTCCTGAGCTGCACCCCAGCCTTGGGACTCCACTGAGCTTTGGTATGGGTCACATCATTCAATATCCCAAGCCAGCAATTCAGAGGGGGCTACAGTTCTATAGGGAGTCTAAAGGTATTGGTCATAGTAAAAAACTGAAGACCACTATGTTGCCACTGAAAGGAAAACAGAAATCCTCAAGGTGGCTAGAGTGGAGCTGGTCTGTCGAGGTGTGGACAGAGGCCTGGGTAGAGAGCTAGTACTCAGCTCTGCGAGGGAGATGGTAGCATCAGTGTCTCTCACTAGTTATTTAACAGCTATGTTCCAGAACCAAGCAACGCACCTTTTCCATAAGTTAAAATACAAATACTGGCTGCACGTGGTTGCACACAGTACTCCCAGTACTTGGCATCCCAGTACTCTGGAAGGCCAAAGCAGGAGGATTCTAATTTCAAGCCCAGCCTAAAGAACTTAATGAGACCCTATCTCCAAAAAAGTAAGGAGCTGGGGAAGGAACACAATGCAAAGGTCCTGGATTCAATCCTCAGGAGTGCAAAAAAAAAAAAAAAAAAAGACTAAATCCTAGGCTAGGAATGCAGCTTCATGGAAGAGTGCTTACCTAGCATGTGTGGGGCCCAGGGTTCCAACCCAACACACACACACAAAAAAAATTAGAGTCACATTAGGGACAGATATATCTTCCACCACTGCATCCGATGGGATTCCAATTGCGTGGAGCTGATGGCTTGGAGCTGAAGCTTCCATGGAGCCCAAGAAATAGTGGGGGAAGGTGCAGGGCAGGTGACCCGGAGATCTCCAGCCTTTCCGCCCTGATCTGGCTCTGCTCCTGCAAGCAGGCAAGCCACGCCCGGCTGACTTCTACCCACCGATTGCACTCTGCAGGTGACAGGCAGCGACTGCTTCCTCCTGGCCTTCTTTTCCATGCACTGGTTCCTGCCAGGGCTGACAGGGGGCCACCTCCTGTCTGCAGGGCTGGGGTCTGGGGTGGCACTGGGCTTTGGGTCCCTGGAGTCCAGGGCTGCCTCCTCCAGGAGGTGGCAGGAAGATCGGCAGCTGCTGCCCTCCTGGTCCTGTGCCTTGGAGCGCCGGCTGGCCGCAATGCGGACAATGCTCTTGGTACCCAGGGCCATCTCCTTGAGGGCCTGGGCACTCAGGGTTTGGCTGCCAGCCTCTCCTGACAGCCATGGTGTGCCCAACTCTGGACCAGCTGGAGGATTCAGCTTGGAGATGAGGCTCTTCATTGTCAGGGTGCTTGATTTCTGCAGGGAATTGGTGCCAGAGGGATGGTCAGAAGTCACTATGGTCCCACTGTATTATTATTCTCCCCAGGGCCGACCCAGGACAGTAACGACTTGAGGCCAGGATCAGGGCACACAGGGTCACTGTCCCCAGCCCCCTGCATGGCAGTGGAGCACCCCCGCAGTGCCCATGGAGGGCACCCTTGAGAGTGGAGCAAGAAGAGCACTAACAACTTCTTTCTTTTAAAAAATGGTGCCATGGGGATGAGATTTAGTTCAGTGGTTCTGGCGCCTGCCTCGCAAGCATAAGGTCCTGAGTTTGATCTCAGTAACCACATACAACAATAGTGGGTGTGGTGACTCATGCCCACCAGCAATCAGTACCACATACCACAGTGCTGGGCATGGTGGCTCATGCCTGTCATCCCAGCACTCGGGAGGCAGAGGCAGAAGGATTGCTGAGTTTGAGGTTTGTGTGGGCTACATAGTGAGCTCAGGGCCAGCCTGAACTACAGAGACCCTGTCTCAAAAAAAAAAAAAAAATGGTGCCATGGCTCAAACTCACGGCCTCATGCACACCGGGCAAGTGCTACTCCTTGAGCTATGTCTGCCCAGCATGTGGGATCCCTCATGAGGGCTCACAGGAAAGGACCAGTCACCAACTCGGGCACCCACAGCCTCTTCCTTGCCTGAGCGCAGCTGTCTGCCATCCTACCACCCAGCATGTGGAGGGGAGACTGGAGGACGGGCAGACACACACAGGAAAGGGAGGAGAGGAATGAGGGTGGAGACAGAAAAGTCCAATGCAGTTGACACAGGGTGCTCGAGACTAGGAGTGACAGGGGAGTGAGGAGGGGTCATTCAGCCCCAGAGCAACATGGGGGTGCCACTGAGTATCTTGGGGCAGTGAGCGACTTGATGCTCTTTGAGGGAGATGCAGAGGAATAACCTCTAGGTTATTGAACCAGCTTTTCTTTTTTTAATTTGGCACCATACCAAATCTCTTGGTTTCCTCATTTTATGGTGAAGAAACTGACTCAGAGATGTGAGGTAACATTCTCAGGGCACAGCTAGCAAGCAATAGAGCGGGATTGATACCAGGTCCAGCTAGGTCCTGAGCCAGGTGCCCATACCCTGGAGAGCTGGAGAGCCAGAGGAGGCCACCGGGAGCTCTGAGGGGCTGGAACTCATGCCCCTGCCTGTTCCTTTCAAGTACAATATTCACCTTGTGCCAGTGGCCGCTACCATTGTGAGGGGCATAGGGGCAGCCCTCCTTCCAGACCCCCACTCATCCGCGCAGCTCTGACAGGGTGTGAGGGCCCTTTAGCGTCACAAACACCAACCTCGAGCACAGGCGGAGTCAGGAGGGTGCGAAGCGGTGGTGGAGGGAGGAGAGAGTCCTGCCTGCCTGGCCTTCTTGATGGTGTCGCCTTCGATGACTTGTTACCATCACTGCAGGTAGAGCAGAAGCCCAGCAGAGATACTGTCAGGGACTGGACCTGGGCTTCTGTGCCACTCCAGCCACAAGTCTGTGGCCCGCACTGGGGCCAGGTAGGCCCTCGGTCATGCAGGGGAAACCTACCATGGCAAGGGCCGTGCTGAGGGCCAAGGGTGCCCTGGCTCCTGCCAGAGGGCCCTGCCCTCTCTGCTTGTAGGTGGAACCATGCACCCAGTGGGCCAGGGAAGTAGGAAGACCCCTGTATGCTGTGGTCTGTGTATCAGGAGGGCTGGGGGCGAGCAGGAAAACCATCCTTGGACCAGGCTCAACCAGCCTGAGGCAGGTGCCCTGCAAGGTCTGTTAGGTTGGGGAAGTGACTCTTGGTGGCCCCTGGAGAGACCAGGTTTGGGACAACAGGGTTTGGATGATGGGTTGGGCAGACCTGCAGGGGATGGGGGCTCCGAAGCCTGAGCTTGCAACGCATCCACCCGATGAAGCCTCAGGGAAATGTGGGCCCAGAGGAGCCTCCAGCACTCTGCCCCTCGGCTGAGGGCACAGTGTCCTCGAGGCTGTGTGCAGCTGGAGGAAGCTCAGCTTGATGTCTGACCCATCCAGGCTGCAGGTCTGGCTCTGGACAGCGAGGTGGAGCCTGGCGCCTCTGAGGGAGACAGTGGCTGTCACAATGGTCTTGCAGCCACCTCTGGGCACTGTATTCTCAGAGTGGAGCTGACAGCAAACCAACACCCAGATGCTGGGGCGGACAGGCATCAGCCCATTCAGGGCAGTAGCACTGTGTTTGCATTGTACAAATGTGTGTGGGACCCAGAAACAATACTCCTACGTGAGGGCGTCAGAAGCAAGGTCCCTCTCTGACCTTCCCTGGCCTTCTCGTCTTTCTCCCCAAGGTCCGCCTCTAATCCATGGCACCAAACTTCCCCCAGGCTCAGCCTCCTGAGTACTAGGACTATAGGTGTGTAGCACCATATCTGGGAAGATTTTGGGATTTTAGGAGGAAGCAGTGGGGATTGAATTCAGGGCCTTCACACTGAGCTGCTTCCCTAGTTTATTTTAGACAAGGCTCACTATGTAGCCCAGTTGGCCTTGAACTCATAGCAATCCTGCCTCAGCCTCCCAGGTGCTGGGATTACAGGTGTGTGCCTCTGTGCTCAGCTCATGTTATTCTTAAAATAACCCAGCAGGAAGGGGATGTTAAGACTCACTCCACCAAAGGGGAAGCAGGAGCTTCTAGGCGAGCTCAGGTCCTCCGTCCGCACCCAGGCTCCATCTTACTCACCTGTCTCTCTCCAGAAGCATTGGGAGCTGCTCAGACTGGAGGGTCCATGGGAGGCCTTTGCTGTCAGTGTGCTGGTCTTGGCTGGCCTCCTCCGGCAGAGACTGTACATTCAAAATAGAAGCATCCTGGGACCAGACGACAAGGCCAGGATGGGCCAGTAAGATACAGATAAGATATGTCAACAAGCAGAGGGTCTCTGAGGAGCCAGAGGAAGGTTGGTGCCCTCTTTGCCACCACCACATACTGGGGGAAGCCAGCGAAGCAGCCTCCTCACCCAAGCCCCGCCATAGAGACAGAAGGAAGTACAACTGCTCAGGAGCCCCCAGGGGTCATTCCAGGGGCCTGTTTTGAGCAGAAATCAGACTGAGTCAGACTCCAGAAGTGTGCAGGTCCTCAAACAGCTAGACACAGAATTATTGTACAAGCCAGCAATTTCACTTCTAGTTTCTACCCGCAAAGAATGGGGAGGAAGGAGTTAAAAGATTCAGGTTCTGGTTGAAAAATATGGTGAATGTTTAATTATTAATAGATCTATTACTTTAAAGGACACATTGCCATTAGTATCCCTCAAAAACACCCTTCCACACTTTGAACACACTTATCCCAATGTTCCTGCCACTTTCGGAAGCAGTTCTGCGAGGCCTCTTTCATGAGTCTCTTAAAGTGGCTCTGTAATGGCTGCCTCTGTGTCCCACACTGATTCAAAATGAATGGTAATTCTGACTCATGGGAAGAGCCAGAAGTTGCCATTGCCAGAATAAGGCACTGTCATGTTTTGTTTGACAGAAATTGCCATAAACATTTTGAACCAAGGCAGCCACGAAAAAATACTCATGAAAGAGGACTTCCAGAACTGCATGAGAAAGTGGCAAGAACATTGTAAGGTCTATTTGAAGAGAGGAAGAGCCAGGTGTGATGGTGCCTGCCTATAATCCCAGCACTCGGGAGGCTGAGGCAGGAGGATTGCAGAGAGTTCAAGGCCAGCCAGAGCTACAAAGTGAGTTCAAACTCACCCTGAACTATATAGCAAGATCCCATCTCAAAAAAGGTGAGGGGAGTATTCTGAGGGGAATTAGTGGCTATATGTCTTATACTATAATAAAGTTTTTATTATTCTAAATTTAAACACTTATGGTATGCTTTGATCCACCTCCTATTTGCACACTGGTGTTCACATGGGTCAGACTCACCTGCAGAGAGCTGGCCATCCCACAGTGAAGCAGCAACAAGTGGTCCAGGGTTCCCTCACCGAGCTCCCGGAAGTACAGCTGGTACTGCCTCTCCAGGGCCTCTGGCACCAGGATGCCGCTGTCTAGAGAGCCAGGAAAGCAGGGATTAGAGGACACCCCACCCACCCACCCACCCAAACACAAAACTAGGCAAATGGCCACCACTTGTTAAAAAGATGGTACCATTGGGCTGGAGGGTTAGCTCAGTGGTTCCGGCGCCTGCCTCGCAAG
>PVIC010033579.1:0-20063 GCA_004025085.1 Thryonomys swinderianus | reverse complement strand
CAGGCTGGCCCTGAGCTCACTATGGTGCCCAGGCAAGCCGCCGCGAACTCAGCAATCCTCCCGTCTCTGCCTCCCGAGTGCTGGGATTACAGGCGTGAGCCACCACGCCCAGCATTATATGTGGTAACCGGGGATCGAACTCAGGTCCTTACGCTTGTGAGGCAGGCGCCGGAACCACTGAGCTAACCCTCCGGCCCTCACTCAAGTACTTTTTCAATTGTATAAGTTAAAGGAAACATTTCTTTAAAAGCATGTATTTTATTTTCTCTTGTGAGAGAAAAGTACTTTAATTTTAGGTATTTATGCTATCTATCTTGCTATATTATATATCATACTTTGGGTCAATTGATGCCTTTTAGAATTCCCTTCATTTCTTTGTCTTCAGATAGGTTTATATGTAGGGGCTTGCTGTTTGGTTACATGCAGACTTTACATTAAGTTTTTAATGAAAATCACTAGCAGTGCTCCATTGGAAAATAAGAAGTCTGGGGCTGGAGATTTAGCTCAGTGGTTGCAGCGCCTGCCTGGCAAGTGCAAGGTCCCTGGTTCTGTCCTTGGTAACCACATATGATAATACCGGGTGTGGTGACTCACAACCACCAGCAATCAGTACCACATACTGCAATACCAGGCATGATGGCTCCCACCTGTAGTCCCAGCATTTGGGAGGCAGAGGCAGGATGATTGCTGAGTTCCAGGCTAGCCTATGCTACATAGTGAGCTCAGGGCCAGCCTGAACTACAGAGCAAGACCCTGTCTCAAAAAAAAAAAAAAAAAGATAAGTCTATATATTTCCTTGCAGTGATGTTCACAGAGGTACTGTCTCTTTGGTTTTGGATATTTTACCTCTTTTTTTTTTTTTTCAGTACTGGGGATCAAACTCAGGCCCTTGTGTGTCCAAGGTTGGTCCGGTACCACTTGAGCTAAATCCCCAGTCCGAGGTGCTGTCTCTTGCCCTTAGCCTTACCTGTGGAACATCTGTCTGCTCCCTACAGACTTGCAAAGATGAAGTGAGATAATACAAAAGTTTACTTGAACACTTAGAGCTTTTCAGAGGTGTGGGGTATTAGTGAAATGTTACCAATTAGAAAGAACCTTTATATCAGCATTGCATTTCTCTAAGACATGTTGAGAATAAAATTGCTTTATACTTGGAAAGGGACTACTTTTGGAAAATGCGTGGAGACAGACCTGTGCAAGCAAAAATATCCTCTTTATGAATGCTAATTAACAGCTCTTTGTATGTATTCTATTTTGTTCCATGGGTTAGATGACAAGCTTATTATAAGAAAAAACTAAAGAAAAATGTCATTCTCTTATTTGTGCTAAATTGTTGTATAGCAACAATAGAAATAAATGTGTTGACAGCAATATCAGTGGCTAACGATTTTAAATTTAAGTTTGCACAAAGTACCTGATTGTTGCATACCGCAAGTATAGGCCAAATGATATCGAGTAGTTGTAGTAATTACTGGAGGGAGAAGAACTAGGATAAAGGAAGGTAACAATCAAGATAGATTTGTTCCTATCTTGAACTTATGTAGAAGATAGAATTATTAGCACTAGCTTATTATTGTTCTTTCTCCTTTTTAAAAGATTTTGGTATATGTGTATATTTTTGATACAATTTGTTAGGATTTGCTTGTAAATTAGTTGTTCCTGTATACTTAATTGGGTAGATTCTGGGGCCGACTTCTGTGGATCTTTAAAAGTACATGCTAATAGAGCTGGAGATTTAGCTCAGTGGTTTTGGCGCCTGCCTCGCACAAGGTCCTGAGTTCAATCCCTGGTAACTACATACAATACTGAGCGTGGTGACTCATGCCCACCAGCAATCAATACCACATACCACAGTGTCAGGTGTGGTGGCTCACGCCTGTAATCCCAGCACTTGGGAGGCAGAGACAGGAGGATTGCTGAGTTCGAGGCTTGCCTGGGCTACATAGTAAGCTCAGGGCCAGCCTGAACTACAAAGCAAGACCCTGTTTCAAAAAAAAAAATACATGCAGATAGCTGGTATACTTTTTGAAATTACTGATCACTTAACCACTTTTCCTAAGAGATTAATTTTTCTTGGAAAAGTATAATTTTCTTGAAAGTTTTAAAAATATATGAATTATTCTCGTGCTACTTAAAATATTTTTCTTTCTTCCCTTGCTATTTTGTTTCGGGGTGCATTAAGGCAGTGTCTCACTATGTAGTCTAGGCTGGCCTTGAAGTCACTGTGTAGACTAGGCAGGCCTCAGACTCACAGTCAGCCTCTTGCCCCAGCCTCCTGAGTGCTGGGATTACAGATGTATGCCACCAAACCCAACTTCTTGTTTTAACCACAGACCTCTCAGTGACTTTTTGAAGACTCTCATAGTTTGATTTTTACCTCGTTATTAAGCGAAGAGTTTATGCTTCACAATAAATGGATAAAGCATATTTATTTTTTTCAAGGATTAAAAAGTTTTAGTAACTCAGTTTTATTTCTGGTGCCCTGTTTATACATGCAAAAGTTGGGCAGAATTATAATTAATGGCTACTTTGTAAGTATTACATGATGTAGACAGTTATTTGATGCATCAAAGTATAAAAATTCCTTCTAAAATAAATTGTTTTGTTTTTATACAAATTGTAACCAACTATGAAAAGCTAGAAATTATATTATAGGTTTTATCTTTTAGGTCATTCCTCATGTTTCAGTCTGAAACTTCAATCTTTGTTAGATTTGGAATCAGACATAAATTTGGGCTAATGATAATAGTTTCAATTTAAATTAAAGAAGAAAACATTTTAGGGCCCTAATAATTGGCTGAACATATATTATAGGTAGAAGTTATATGTATTAGTTATCAGTCGAAAGAAAATAGCCTGAGAATTAATAACTTCTGGACTATGACATTAAAAGCCCCCCAATTTTTTTTTTTTTTTGAGACAGGGTCTCGCTTTGTAGTTCATGCTGGCCCTGAGCTCACTATGTAGCCCAGGCAAGCTTCAAACTCAGCAATCCTCCTGTCTCTGCCTCCCGAGTGCTGGGATTACAGGTGTGAGCCTCCACGCCCGGCACTGTGGTATGTGGTATTGATTGCTGGTGGGCGTGAGTCACCATGCCCAGCATTCTATGTGGTTACCAGGATCGAACTCAGGACCTTGCACTTGCGAGGCAGGCACCAGAACCGCTGAGCTAAATCTCTGGCCCAAAAGCCCCAAATTTTAAAAGCATCTTCTCGTGATTCTTATGAATACACAGTCAGCTTTCAGAACCACTTGTCTAAACCAGCCATTTGATGTTTGGATTCCTACCATATGGCCATCTACCCTGCATTTAGATAGAAAGTTTCTGAGAAAGTTCATTCAGTTTTGTTGTCAAAGTTTCTTGGTATTTCCTTCATGATGTGCCAGACAGCTAAAATTTCCTTATGTTTTAAAGCTGAATGAAGAGTAGAGTGGACAATGTATAATCAGATTTATATTAAAAGCTACTTTTAAATCCATTAAACATTGGGGACAGTACAAGTCCCACAATCTAAAAAGCTTTTGCATTTGGTTATAGATGTTAGAGATTTGATCAGGATCTGAAGTATACCTTTGAAAAGCATCTTCACATCTTAACTATGAAATTGTTTGGATATGGGCTAGTGCTTTTCTGTATGAAAGTCAGTCTCTATTTCTGTCTCTTCTGAAATATACAGCACCTGGTGAATAAAGTTAAATGAGTGGCAGTTCTCCTGTCTGTAATTTCTTTTAGAAAAAGAATGGGTATAAAAAGCATATATTGCAGTATAAACAGCTTTAGTAGTGGTTCACTGCAGTCATGGGTAGGCTAAGCTACATGTGTATCTAACAGAATTTGAAATGGAAAATGTGCAATCTTAGAGTTCAGTGTGAACAGACAGAAAAGCAAAAGAGCTTTTCTAAGTTGTATACAGCAAGTAGGGTCCCCAGTGTGTTCGCTGATCAGCATAACCGTGAATTCAAGATCAGGATTTTCTGTTAACTTCATCAGAAGAGGGAAAGGAAGGTGGGAATGAAGATAGTATGTGAACATGACAGACCTCTTTAGTTCTAGCCTACATTGCTTAAAATCTGTGGAAGCCTCATTTGTCCACAGAGCGAAGCAGCCCAGCTAGCTTTGGTTAATTCTTTGTGACATCATTAGGATGAAATGATTGGAAGTTCACTAACTTTTGAATCCATTGTTTTGAAGCAACAATTGTTGTCCTTAAACAGTAGATGAATATCTAAAATCCTTTGATGAATTTGAATTCTTAATCTCTAAAAAATGTTCTCTCCCGCCAGTAGTATTGAAATACTGTGGTTTCCATTAATTATTGTTTGATATTTTAGGGGCAGCAATTAATGTAATTTAGTACAATTTATTTCTGAAGTGAGCAAACTAACAAGTAATATTTAAATTAAGAAAACTTATCCTTTTTGTGACTGTAGTCAATTCTGGCTTCTGTTAGAAGTGAGCATAGAGTCCAAACCTGTAATCATTCTAATAATTAATTATTACTGTTGGAGCACAGTCTATGAATATAGCTGAGGTGAATTTATCTTTAAATAATGTTTTACCTAGGCTGATACTAATATTATTGGCATTTCTTGGTCTTATAGCAAATAATATTTATAATTCAGGAAGTTCAGGAGTAACAGGAAAAAGAGGAGAGCTAAAAGTCTTTCAAAGCGGATCTATTTTATAGTTAATTTTTAAAACTGTAAGTTGTTTGGCATTGTTTATGTTAAGCTAGCAGCTGTTGAATGATTCTTTTCTTACTTTGTTTTTTAATTTATTTTTGAGGTGCTGGGAACCTAACCCAGGGCCTCACGCATGCTAAACATGCACTCTGCCACTGAGCTACATCCCTAGCTTCTGATAGTTTTCTTTTGCTTTGAGTTATCTCTAAAAAAATCAAGGAGAATCAGCAACACTAAATATTAAAGGCTGTATGAACATTAAGAATAGCAGTTAATGCTTTTTCCAATCTTAGTTGGTTTTATATTGATGTGCTTGATGGTTGTAAAATATAGAATTATTCATCCATGTATAATTCTGAACAGGTTTCCTTATACATGTTTATTAGGTTCTAACACTGAAGTTCTCAATCAAGGATGGGAATTAGATACAATCTGTGCCCTTGAGACAAGAATACATAGTTGAACAGTTTAACACTGGTGTAATTATGATCAGCCTAACATCTGGAATAATTTTTTTTACAAGTTTAACTACTCTGGACTCTGACCCAAATCCAGATATGTAGTTATATATTTTCCTCTTAATAGTCAAGAGCATTAAGAATTAAGACAATATTGTAAATAAATTATTTTTTTATATTGAATTCTTTATTGGTACATTTTATATACAGCTCACAATCATACTCAAAATTGGGGAATTTGTCCAGTATATGACATGAGTTAATTCTCATTTTTATTCATATCCCTACCTACTCTGTAACCCTCACCCCCTATATATATATGTGCTTTCTTTTTCTTTTTAAATCTAAATAAATTATTTTGTAAAATTTACACATATTTGTCAGACTATCCCAGGCAGTATGTATCAGCTGATTTAAAAAATTTAGAAAAATTACAAATAGAGAAATCTATTTAAACAATATTATTTATTTACATGTACACATTTACCTTAGAAAATGAATGTGGAATGCTCAGTAGGATTCTTAACCACCAAAATAATCACATGTATCATAAATTAAACATTCTTTTTGCTTTGGCTGACATCTCCTTATGGTCGGTAGAGGGAGCATGAGTTTTCCTAAAAAAAACCCTACATCACGAGCAGCAGTGACATCGTTAGTGATGCTATAAGGGAAAATGTCTAGGCTTGTTCCTATTGGTTCATGTTTCATAAGCCACAAGAAAAATTAAATTTTCCCTGCCAAGAACTATAAAGATAGAATGTAACATCTGATTTTGGAGACCATATCTTAAGCTGGATTATACACTAACAAGTTCCATTAGAGCTTAAAATTTGAGGTTATGATGCGTAAATTGATTCAGGATTAAAATTTAATTTGAGGTTTTGTTAACTCATTGTTTATGCTTTAGTTCCTCCTCATACATTCCAAATGTCACTGTAGTGCTGTTTGAAATGATTATATATTACATTTTAGTATAGCAAAAGAAATAGTGACTTATGTGTGGATTAGGGTAGTATCCCAAAGGCTGATTAGACTGTGATTAAAGATATAGTCATTAATTAACAACATATATTTAGCATAAAAATCTTATAGCAGAATTCTTCTACAAATACGGTTGGTAGATCCAATGAAATGTGTATGTGTCTTGTGAACATTCAGTGCAACATGGAAGATGATCATTGTCCTTATCACAAAGTTACTATGTTTGAATGGTGTATTAAGATAATTCTACATATTGCTTACTTCTTGGACTTTTGGCTAAGATAAAGTGAAGATAGTTCTAAAAGAAATTCAATAGAATGGATGTGTATTTGTGATACTGTGTTAGGGTTAACTACCAAGAAAGCCAAGTCATTTAAATACTTCTGTCTTGGATTTTAGTTATCAAAAGAATGTCACTGAACATTTTTATAACATTTAATTATTTTTTTAAAAAATGGAATAACCTTAACTTAAAGTTTATTTCATAGAAGAATTAGTTGATATATAATGAGATTTAGTACATTATTTAAGGTTTTATAGTTGATTAACACAGTGGACAAAACTGGAATTCAGAGCTCTTGACTCCCTAGTTTAAGGAATTAACAACTACAAGTTAGTATTACAGTAAGGTAGGTAATATGACTGAAAATTTAGGAAAACAGCTTAATCACTTACCTTTTATTAAGTACCTGATTTGTGAAAAGCATTATAACATTAGTTTTGCTTGATAAAAATATATAAAAATAAACACAACTGTCCATTATGCTTGTTTTTTTCCATTGCTGTAACAAAATACCCAAGACAAGTATTTTATAAAGTAAAGAGAAATATGTAATTCACAGTTTTAGAGCGTGAACATCTGAAGACAGGGAACTCCATCCATTTGGCTTCTGTTGAGTGTTCTCTTGTCTGCACCACATTATGGTGAATAGCACTGTGATATAAATATGGGCAAGAAGGGACCACATAATGAAACAGGAGGTAAGAAAAACTTAGCGGTCAGGCTCTTTCTCTTTTATAACTTACTTTGTAGGAACTAACTGGGATCACACAGAACTATTTCCTCCTGAAAGTAGCAACTGCAAACCCAATTGTCTTCCACTTACTGGACTCCAACTCCTAAAGGTTTTATCATATCAGTGTCACTAGACTAAGTTTTCAACAAACTAAGGGATACCAACTACATCTAAATCATCATAACATCCATGAAGTTGTATTGTGTCATAAGGATAGATAGTTGACAAGAATAATTAAAGCAATAGTATGTTTATATAATATTAAAGCTAAGATTAATTTCTATAGCCAACAAATAAAGCACCTCTTCCATAGTTACGGAGAAGATATAGTTAAGGAGAAATTAGTCAGGGTTGTTCCCGCTGTATATCTGAAGAAAGTGGCTCTGGGATTGAGGGGCATTACTTTTTTGATAAAGAGAGAATTCACTTATTCACTTAAATAAGATTATGAGGATACTCAGACTGAGCAGGGATAAAATGGAAATATTAAGATTAAGAAGGAATGCTGAATCATATAAGGAGAGACAGATAAGATGTTGGATCTCTAATATATGCGCTAGTTTCACAGTTAAGGAAAATGAGACTCAAAGTGACTCTAAGTTACTTGCCCAAGATTAGTCAGCCACATGGCTGGATGGAACTAGGTCTGAATTAGATTTTTTCACATTTGTTAAACAGTAAAAGACAGTAAATCAGATTGATAGAAGAATCGAGGAGACAGAAGTAAAAATATGTTGCATTTTCAAGAGTATAACTTTGGCAGCAATGTGAAATCTATTAGTCTTTTAAGAGAATAGAAAGAATTGTCAACTAAGTTTTGGTTCTTAGGGTAAATCAAAATAGAAGGATGTAGCAATCCATGGTGCCACTTCTAAGTTATTTATTAATAGCAATAAATGTAGGGCCAGGTATGAAACTCAGTGGTGCCGCCCCTGCCTAGCAAGCACAAGATTCTGAGTTTAATCCCTGATACCACAAAAAGTCAAAACAAAAACCCATGCCAATAATATAGAACTGAGAATGACATTAACAGCAGCTACTGTTTATTGAATGTAAGGCAACATAGCAATCATCTGTGATCTAAGTATTACTGTGTCATTTTGTAGATGAAGAAACTGAATCCTCTTATGTTTGAGTTCTACAGTTGAGGTATCTCAAACTTGATAGATTTTCCTTATAAACAAAAAGTAATTTTTCTCTCCTATATCCCATGTTGATTTCTTTTTATTATAAAGTTTCTTAACTATATATATGTATGTATATATATACATATATATGTATATATATACATACACATTCCTTAAGTTTATAGCTGATCGTAATTTAGCAAACTAAACAAGTCAAATACAAGCAAAACTTACAAAAGTAGTATAAGTGGCAGTTTTTGCTGAAATGTAAATACGAATTACAAGGAGATCTTCTTGCTTACTGTTCATGGGATTTTTTTTTTGTTTGTTTGACTGATTTTAGCATACCTATACTATCACTGGCTTTATGATAACTTGGTTTCCCCACCGCTTTTCTTTATTCTGACTGCTTCAAAATATTTCTGTAGTTGAACTTCATGTGGTATAGTCACTTTATTATCAGTATTTTTCTGTTTCTGTTAGTTGTAATAAAGACTGCCATTCAATACCAATTTCATGGTTCGGAGCTCTGAAATGTCATAGTACTGTGTTTTTACTTATAAGATGATCACCTATGTGATTGATACTGTATTCATGTTAATTATTTTTTTAGGTTATTGTCTAGAAGAAATAGCAGAATTTAAGAAATTTATGTACTCTGCCAATCATAAACAGGCATTTATTACTTCCACTTAAGGAAAAATTACATTGCACTTTCCTCAGAACTGCAGGTTAGTATTGGAGATCTAGAAAAACCCCGGACACCATCACTTCAGTGATGCCTTAGTTTAGGCCAGTTTTTTGAATTTCTCTGAATTTCTGCCTCAGCTTTCAGTTTAATGCCCACCAAACTATTCTGCATTTTTTTTTTTTTTTTTGAGACAGGGTCTAGCTTTGTAGTTCAGGCTGGCTCTGAGCTCATTATATAGTCCAGGCAAGCCTCGAACTCAGCAATCCTCCTGTCTCTGCCTCCCGAGTGCTGGGATTACAGGCGTGAGCCACCACGCCTGGCTATTCTGCATTTTTTACATTATAAACTTTCAGATTGCAGTTTAGGAATTAACTCTATAAACTCTCCTCTATTGTTTCTCTTTATCTTTTGCTTCTCCACTCAGCTGTCCTCCTTCACCATCCTCTCTCCCAGGTAGCTCTTTTTCCTGTGCATGCCTCTGTTCTAACATTTCATATTTTGTATTAAAATCCTTGTATTTTGGTTTCCCAAGTAGACCGCTAGTTCCTTAAGGTAGGGCTGACTGTATGCAAGAAAGATAGTTCTTTTATCCAACTGTGATCGTGAATTATGGATGAATCAATTGTTGGTTTAGAAATGAGGGTCAGGCTGGGGATTTAGTTCAAGTAGTGCTGCCACTACCTTGCAAGCACAAGGGCCTGATTTCAATCCTGAGTACCACAAAAAGAAAAGAAAAAAAGAAAGAAATGAGGGGTCAGGTGGAAAGTAGCCAAGAGCAAAGTAGACCGTTCCTTCTTGTTCTTATTCATTTATGTAAATTTTGTATGAGTTACCTAGCTAACTTAGTAGACTATTTGAGCACGTGAACAACAAAAGCATTCTTTTCATAAAGAATTTAAAAATAACACCATTCTGTTTATCTTGTGGTCAGGTGCTGTGATTGTCTCCACGCCCCAGGACATTGCACTAATGGATGCACACAAGGGGGCTGAAATGTTTCGTAAAGTCCAGGTGCCTGTAAGTATTTACTCCTTCAATAGTGAAAAATATGAAACTCTTATTAGAGAAAAAGCAAGTTACTTACTTCTGTACTAAAGTCTTTATGAAATTCCTTGTTCATCTTTACGTTATTTTAAAAACACATTTAGGTAGAAACGTCATATTAATGCAAAACATTTCTGAAATTCTGTACTGAAGTCTTTATAAAATTCCTTGCTTATCTTTATGTTATTTTAAAAACACATTTAGGTAGAAACATGTCATATTAATGCAAAACATTTCTGAGATTCCTTCAGGTATGAGCTTTTTTAAAAAGTACTTTCAAACACTTATAAACATCACTGACCAATAGGAAATATTCAAAGGGAAATGGCAGAGGAAAGTAATGAGAATAAATATGATTTAAAAAGAAAAAGAAAGCACATGTATATAGAGTCTGGGGTTGTAGGGTGGGTAGGGATATGGATAAAAATGAGAATTAACTTGCATCATATACTGGTACAAAATTCCCCATTGTTGAGTGTGATTGTGAGCTGTATATAAAATGTGCCAATAAAGAATTCAATTTTTTTAAAAAGTCTTTTAAGAAACAATTTAGGCAAATGAATCTAAATAGATTACTTGTGCAGAAAAAGATGAAAAAGAGATTACTTTTTTTTTCTTTCTGCTTTCTTATTAACCCACAGGTAGACCAACTTCTTCTGAAAGTTATTGCAGGATTTTATGTACCATAAAACAAAGTAAAATATTTTTAAAATAGGGAAAAATTAAAACCAGATGGAGTCATAAGTAAAGTCAGTCAACAAATTGTATGCCATTAAGGGAGTTAAATACACACTAGTGGTATCCATAAATTTTCTAGCAGCCAAGGAAAAGGAAACATTGTACCATTAAACCACCATCCATTTCCACCAGGGGGGGGGAGGGGAGAGGGGGAGAGAGAGAGAGAGAGAGAGAGAGAGAGAGAGAGAGAGAGAGAGAGAGGATAGGAGAGAGAGAGAACTATGTATATATTGGGTGTACTTTCACCACTTTATTTACAAGAAATAGATAGTATTTCTTCCTAGTGTGCCTCAACAAAAGCAAGGGGAATTATGACAGAAGATAGTTAGAACAAGCATTTCAGTACAAGGCCAGCATGCATGTGGCTTGCTAGTGGCCTGGTTTAACTTAATTGAAGATTTTAGAGTTGATAGGCCAGAGGTTCCTAAATTTCAGCCCATGGACTACCTTTAGGCATTGTATAATTTTACCATCTCCACCACAAACTGTTTTGTTGTGAAAAGAATTCTCAACTAAGGGTAGAGCTCAGTGATATCTTGCCTAGCATGTGTTAGGTCCTGGGTTTGATTCTTTGAGGAGCAGAAGAAAAAGGAAAAAAAGAATTAAAGGGCTCACTCACTAGAAGGGGTGAAACTGTGATTAGTAAGTAGTTTAGGACCAGTGTTCTGTGTTGTGATTATTTTTTAGCTTGGAAAAAATTTAAAACAGTGATAACCAAGTGGCCACTTCCAGCAGAACACTGTCTCTGAAGCACCTAGCTTAAGCACTGTGACTTCATATTGTGTCCTCCAAGATAAACTAGGTACAAGTAATACCTTTACAGATAACTTGATTGTGTTACTTATTATGTGAAGTTTTAAAATATGAATCAGCAAAACATTTATTAAAGAGAGGGCTGTCTACCAGAAGTAGGACACCACGTTAAGATTCTTCTGTCTGTTTGAAACTAGATAACAAGGCTGGCTTGTTAGGACCACTTTAAGGTCAGGATAATAGACACTCTGTCTGCATGTAGGTGAATTCTTAATTCCTCATTCCTGTAAGGTCACGACTGAGCATATGTCTGTATCACGCTAAAGCACTGTGAAACCTAAAAAGAAAAATTTTAAAAAGAGCAGGAGTTAGAACTTGTTCTTGTTTTACCCCCTAGATATTATTTTCTATGCCAACAGGCCATTTCAACTGAAGTTGTCTTCTGAGGTGGCAACCAGGGGCAGGTCCTTCAAAACTGCTAGACTTTATAATGCAAAAGTCTAATGATGATAGGTGCCAAATTCATCAAGGGTATCTTTTAGTTCAGATGTTATTTTTTACTTACGTGTAGCCTTTTAATTAAGAATCAGAAGTCTCTCACTGTTCTGACAGATTTTTCTCTTGACTGTTCTTATGTCTTGAGGATAGCCTTTTTTCCCCCGTCTTTTAAAAAATTATTTGCCCTCCAAGCTGCACAGACACTCATAATGGTTGTGAATAAATGAATGAGTAGTTTCTAGCTATGAGCTCTGTTGGCAGTTTGGGAGCCAGTAAGCTACATTGAAAAGGGAGTTTCAATTATAAAAGAAAAGTGGTTTTGATGACTTCTGAGATCTCTCTGGCTCTTAAAATCTTTAAAGATAAATAATAATAAAATGTTTGAAATTAGTAACTGTTCCATAAATGCAAAAGAGATGTTTTCCCCTGTTTATTTTACTTTATTCCATTTTCCCTCCATGATTTTTAAGCCTTGTTCTCTATTTTCCCCCCTTTTGAAGTGCATTAGTTACCATAGAAACAGTGACATCATTGGCTTTCATTGGTATGGACAGAGTTTAGTAACATCTGCAAGAATATTTTGAAGTTAATTTAAATGATTTCTTAGCATTTTGTGCATAGATAGGGAAAGGAGAAGACTATAAAATTCTCTATTCTCTGAAATAATCCTTATAGGTGGAGGTAGGCTTGTTAAGTAATGAAAATGTTTGGTTTTAAACATTTTTAATAATGAGCAGGATATGTGCTGTGTCATTCTCACTCATTTTTGTAGCCTTCTTTTAGAAGGGCATCCCAGGCACCTTGATTTGGGTTCCTGCCATAACCATTTTGTTTTTGTGTCACAGGAATTTCACTATCCAGTCTTTCATTTTTTGGCAATCTTGTTTTCAGTTCCTGAAGAATCTTAAAGCATATTTTCTGTCTATTCCTTCATCATATAAGAGGTCACTTAATTTTAGTTCTACAAAAAGTTGTGTATCCCAGAAATATATATTTACTGATATTGAGTGGTTTCTGTAAGTATTGTGATACTCTTCTGTTGATAATTTTTTAAAAAAAGAAGATGAAGCCCTTTATTCAACTATTTAAATTCTGAAGACAGCAAAACTACCTTCTCTCCTGGACTTCAGGATGACTTACTGGAAGAGCCATGATTTTTTTTCATGTCTCTGTAATTTTACATGCAGGTCCTTTGCCTGGTAAGTTATTGTCAGCTTAGAGAACTCAGACACATTTTTTCAGAGTTCTGATTACTTCCCCTAGGAAGATTTCCCTAATATGCCAGGAAGAGTTAATGATTCTTTCTGTGACCTGCTTGTACATTTATCTACTTTGGCTCATATCCCATCACAGATTTACCTGTCAGTTTTAACAGAAGAACGTGTTATTGCATGGCCAGAAAACATGCCATAAACATTCTTAAGTGCTCACACACCTACCAGATACAGGTGTGATTAAAAACTTTGATCTAGAATGTAACGCTATTCATGATCTGCTGTTCCATTTTCCCCAGGGTCATGAGCTGCTCTCTCACACACCTTTTCTATGTCACAGCCAAATTGGTCTTCTTGCACTTCTTTGACTTTTCTAAATAATTTATTTCCTCAGAACTCTAGGCATGCTGTGTCCCTACCTGAGATCATTTTACCTTCATTTTGCACCTGGAAAATACTTTCTTGTCCTTGGGTTATTGAAGAGCCTTTCCTCTGGGCGACTTTGGTGTGGTGGTTACTTTTCTCTCCTTGCTAAGAAAAAATACCAACACCCAAAGTTAAAGGGGAAAAAGTTTATTTAGCTCACAATTTGTAGAGTTTTCAGGCCATAATCAGTAGGCTCCAAGGCTGAGTGGCACAGAGCAGAGGGGCATTGCAGAGAAGAAACAGTTCATGCACCCACATGGTAGCAAAAGCAGTAAGAGAGCTTAACAGCATCTCTGTGCAACTTTTATTCTGTCCAGACTACTGGGATTAGGGTGGTGCCAAGCCAATCACTCGTGTATAGTTGTTTAGTGATCATATTTCCTTAATTCCAGATTCAGCCATCTCAGAAGAAAAAAAAAGCCCTATCTCATCTGCATGAGGTTTAGGAGTTGGGGGAACAGCTAAACACAAGCCTTAACACTTGATGAGCCTTTCCTGTCCACATCCACTCACACTGCATTTTCCCTTTTGTCACTGTCCTCACATTTGTCAGTACTTTTATATTTACAGCTCCGTACTACTAGTGTAGAGATCACCTGTATTTCTCACTGCCTAGAACATGTAGCTGCTTACTAAATTCATGCTGACCAAATGAGTGGAGTAGGGTTTTACTAGGCAGAACCAGGAGCTAGAGGATGGGAAATCAATCAGAAAAGAATCAAGAATACACAAATTGTGTTCAGGATCATTCAGTTTGTCTGTAATTGAGGTAATGTATCTGGACATGTCTTTGTTAGGCCAACCAATTTGGACTTTATTCTTAAGATTATAAGAAGAACCCATAAAATGTGGTGAATAGGAGGTAGACATTATTAGGATGGAGCTTTAAAAAGTTTTAATCTGATGAAGACAAACAGAAAAGACAAGCAGGAGAACAAGGAGCCAGTGGAAAGGATTTTTAAAAAATTGAATTCTTTATTGGTACATTTTATATACAGCTCACAATCACACTCAACACTGGGGAATTTGTACCAGTATATGACACGAGTTAATTCTCATTTTTGCCCAATATCCCTACCCACCCTACAACCCCCACCCTCTATACATGTGCTTTCTTTTTCTTTTTAAATCACATTTATTCTTTCCCCTCATTACTTTCCCCTACCACATTCCCTTTGAATATTTCCTATTTCACAAAATCTATCATTTACATCTAGAACTCATTTACATCTACAGGTTCTCATACCAGAGAAAAGATATGGTATATACATTATCTGGGATCTATTTATTTCACTTATTAGTGTGTCCTCAAGGTGTATCCATTTTCACATAATGAATGAAACTTGTCATTCTTTATGTCAGAGTAATACTCCATTTTATAAAAAAGCCATATCTTCTTTATCCAGTCTCCAGTTGATGGGCATCAGTGGTCAGCATTACTCGTAAGGTAGGTTGTGATCCATCAATAGTCAGAACATCAGTACAGTACCTGGGTAAATTGATCTTAGGAAGAGAAAGCCTTATTTCATAAAGATTTTGTATCAGCTATGAATACACATGTATGTATATTTGTACTGATCAAGATGTAAAAATAGTTCTCTTACCAGAAAAATAGTCTAAAATGTTGGAAAAACTAGTGTAGATCATAGGCAGTGAAAGTCTGATTTAGAATAACAATGGTGAAGCTGGAAAGGAGGATTGAAAATACCTAATATTATGAAGGAAGACTTGACAAACTTAGCAATTGATTGCATTGGGTAGTGAGGTTCAGATCACATGAGACTGAGCACGTTCAGGGTGATATGGCTGTAGATGTGAGGTCAAATTAAAGAGACAATTCAATAGAATATTAAGAGTTATGTTGCCATAAACAAGTCTAACAAGAGAGGTTTTCTGCTTAGCATGCCACAGTAGAAATAAGAAGTTATGTCTGCAGTTGCGCATCTTTGTGCCACAGCAGATACGTAGCTTAAAGCTTAGTGCTGGTTACTGAATTTATTTATTTCTAAATAAATAATTCTGAAAATTCTATAACTATTTCAGCCTTGCAGATAATCATTTATCTTATGAGAGAGACACACAGAGAAAGAGACAGAGGGGCAGACATTTTATTTTTTCTGTAGTTTACTTTTTCTGCTGATAAAAAAATCCCTACTGTGGAACTTTTGAGTATTTATGAAGGTTATTGATTATATTTCTTTCATTTCTTTTAAAGACTGATAATATTCCCTGAAAATTAGATTATTTTAGACCCTCAAGTATATGATTCTTCTCAATGTTTTCTTGCTGTTTTCCATTACCAAAGATCCCACAAGTCGCTGTGCAGAACCTTTTTGGAAATGAGGTTCAGAATTGTGCTTTATTATTTCTTCTGGAAAAGTAATTATGGCAGTGTATTTTTTTTTAACCAAAATTCCCAGAGCTTCAGCTCTGAATGCCTTTAGAACTCATGTGTTTGTGATGCTGATCACAGAGCTTTTTCAGTATCTAGTTTGTCCTATGTTACCTAATTCTCTGGCTTACCCACAGTAAAAAGCAATTTAGACATAGGCAATCTGACATGAAAGTGAAGACAGGTGGTGCACTTATTTTCTCTTTATTTATCCTTTAGCATTTTTTTTCTTCTGATCATCATGTGATCTCACTTGATTCTCTGGGAAGTGTTTTAGATTTTTTTTGCTTCCAAAGGTTCATGTGTTGGAGGCTTGGTGCTCAGTGAAGTGGCAGATGTTTTTGAGAGGTAGGGCCTGGTGGGAGGTCCTTGAGTTTGGCAGGAAGCTCTTGAAGGGGTGGTGGGAGCCCTGAGCAAACTTGACCCTGCATTAGTCTTGGCCTTCTAGTTTGACCAGTGATCTCTTCCTCTCCTACAAGCTCTTGTTGTGTCCTACAAGGTCTCTGTGAGGCCCAGGCTGTTGCTGGTGTCATGTTATTTAATGTACCTGTGAACTGAATGAACCGGCTCAGGTATTTTGTTATAGCAATGAAAAACATATATCACAGATAGAAAGAATCTTGCAGTATTTCTTTGGAGGGCTATAAGGTGGTACTTAAATATCTTTTTCTAGGAATATATATGAGTGGTTTACATATGACATATCTCAAGTGGCTTCCTTCTTGATGATTGAGTAATTTTACCATCTTTAGAAAAATGACTTTCAGAGATAACCTTTATAAGATTATATACCATTCTGCATCTCTGCCATAATTATATCTGAGAAACTAAAAATACACGATCATCTGTGTCTTTCTACAGGATGCCCTCAAAGGTCATATGTACTTCATACTAGAATACTATGTGATTTAAATGAATGAGATTTATCAACCCTGAAGAGAACTTTATTTTCCCCATTTGAGGATGATAAACTAATGTAAACTTATCCTTTTGTTTAGGGGCATTGTATCTGGTCTCCTATCCTAAGAAGTCTGCTTCTTTCAACAGCCCACATTCTTTTGTTTAGTACTAAAGATCAAACCAGGGCCTTATACATGCTAGGCAAGCACTGTTCCATTGAGCTATAACCCTAACCTGTAGAGTCCATATTTTGTTTTTCTTTTCCTTTGAAAATCAGGACCTTGTGCTTGCCAGTCAGGCACAGCACCACAGAGCTACATCCCTGGCCTAATGCTGACATTCTTTTTTTTTTTTTTTTTTTTTTTTTTAAGACAGGGTCTCACTTTGTAGTTCAGGCTAGCTCTGAGCTCACTATGGAGCCCAGGCAAGCCTCAAACTCAGCAATCCTCCTGTCTCTGCCTCCCGAGTGCTGGGATTACAGGTGTGAGCCACCATGCCCAGCACTGTGGTATGTGGTATTGATTGCTGGTGGGTGTGAGTTTCCACGCCCAGCATTATATGTGGTTAATGGGGATGGAATTCAGGACCTTGTGCTTGCGAGGCAGGCGCTGGAACCACTGAGCTAACCCTCTGGCCCAATGCTGGCATTCTTAATTGCAGCTTCTATGGATAATCTAGAGTTGAGTCTGAGTATTGCAGCCATCATGGAATACCACAGGATAGAACATGGTAGGATGTAAGAACTGTCTTCATCATATTTGTTCATCCTTGAATTCTGACTGCTCAGGTAGTCAAGTAAAGCCAGAGGAAAACTAATGGATTGAAAATGTAGTGGGGTTAAGGATCTGTCTTTATCACGCTGCTGGGGCAAAGTATCCAATACCCACAAGTTAAAGGAGGAAAGGTTTATTTCATCTCATAGTTTGTAGAGATTTCAGTTCATAGGGAGCTGGCTTTATAACAGAGAGGCATGGCAGAGGAGAAACAGTCCATAGCATGGTAGGCAGGAGGCAGAGAAGCAAAAGTATTAAGCTTCCTTTTCCCTTTTATTTTGTTCAAGCTACAAGCCTGTTGGTTGGTGCCACCCATAGTCAGAGTGGCCCTTCCATTATCCATACTCAGAACTATGCTAAACCAATTTAGTTATCACATACCCTTAATCTGTATTTACATACCCTGGGTCCAGCCACCATTGAAAACCCCCATGAGCCTAGATACAAGCCAGAATACGAACCATAGCTTCTGTTTCAAATCAAGAGAGGTATATGAAGGTGAAGGGGATGAGGAATCCCTTGTCCAGAATTCTGAGAAGGAAGTGAATTTTAAAACTTGACTGTTGTGCTTAGTGACAAGGTGATGTTTCAGATGAGACCTGCCCTATAATTGTGCTCTTCACTATTAGGTTGAATTGCTCTACAAAATTATATTGACCTGCCATTTTCTAGGCTACCTAGCTCCATGCACATTTTCTAGTTCATGTCATTCTTGTTTTGTTTGGTAGTTTCCACAAATAAACTGAAGAGCTATGTCATTGGAATTTTTGCTTTGTAATTTACTGTGTGACTTTAAGCACACAATCTAGTGTCAGTGTTTCCTTCCATGAAATAGGGTAATACCTATCCCACCAGTTATTATGCCAGTTAGGTGAGTTTATGTATATGATACTTAGCATAATCTTGGCACATATTAACTATAAATGATAACACTGAATGTAATTTTATAATGATAGATATTAAAAATCATTATAATTTCTCAGTTTAGATTAAGAATTTGAAGTATAGAGAAGTTGAGTTGACCACCATGGACTCACAGCTACTGACTTGTTCTCTGAGAGGAACGTGGGTGCAGGCCTCCCCATTCTTTGTTCTGTGTCAGAATATGTCTTATAAGAAGTAGAACAATAACACCTATCTAATTTTTAAAATTATAATATCTGTATATGTGCATCAAGTGTATACCAAAAACTAGTTCAAGTCTAATGGAAAACTGAAAGGCACTTAGGAATCTAATGCAGTTCAGTTATTATTATTCATTCTCTACTAACAATGAGTTTTTTTCTCTTCACTTTTCCTTAGAACATAGATTTTGATCCTTCTGACAGGTTCCAACCAGCAACCATTTAACCTGATTGTAACCTTGAGAAATTGGATTATATAGCAGTGTGAAAATCTTGCTTGTTACTTGAATCTAGGTTTAAAGCCAAGAAGAAATTAAAATTGGAACCTTTTGAGCCTACTTAATTCAGTACATTTAGTACAAAAATCCAATATTCAGAGCAATGTTGATATTTGAAGAGAGTCAATTTTTAAAAAGTTAATAAAAGGGCTACCCTTCTGAGCCAGTGATGGATTAGAATAACATAAGAATAGCATGTGAAATGTTTGTGGTAGCTGATGTTAGTCAGGCATGTAATGCTTGCTTTCTTTTTGTGAAACTAGCTGAGGTAAAAAGAAAAAAAGGAGCTTTTACTTTGATGAGGCATTAAAAATGATTGAGCATGCTTACAGCTGCATCTCAGTGGCATTATGTAAATTAAGTTATAGCAAAGCATCTGTTTTCCAATGTTTCTGCTATCAAAGGATAAACACAATAGATCTGCAATAAACACAAACAGCTTAACAATATATAAAATATTCATAAGATATAGGGCTTTTTGACAAATGTGATATAGTTATGAATTCTTGCCTATTTAAGAGAAAAGTTTCTATGAACAAAATTGAGATATAGATATTCTAATGTTCTTCCTTATTACATTGGTTTCCACCATTCTTTTTTTTTTTTTTTTTTTTTAGAATTTGAGATAGGGTCTCACTTTGCAGTTCAGGCTGGCCCTGAGCTCACTATGTAGCCCAGGCAAGCCTCGAACTCCGCAATACTTCTGCTTCTGCCTCCCAAGTGCTGGGATTACAGGCGTGAGTCACCATGCCTGGCATTGTGGTATGTGGTACTGATTGCTTGTGGGCATGAGTCACCATACCTGGTATTGTTGTATGTGGTTACCAGGGGATCAAACCAGGGATCTTGTGTTTGCTAGGCAGGTGCCGGAACCATTGAGCTAAATCCCTGGCCCCACCATTCAAAATTTCAGAGTATAGAAAATTGCTGTTAGATAAATAAAAATTGTAGTTTTTAAGGTTTT
>PVIC010033578.1:0-20083 GCA_004025085.1 Thryonomys swinderianus | reverse complement strand
CACACACACACACACACACACACACACAGTAGTGACCTCTGTAAATATCAAAGTCCTTTATTGGTTGAAATATGAGTAAAGTAGCAAATAAAAGTGATTTTAAGCCTCATTATTAAATAATGAGTTCTTCAGACACTTCTCAGAGGCAGAAGTCGAAGCAGCTAAGAAGCATATGAAGAAATGTTCAACTTCACTGGTCATTCGAGAGATGCAAATGAAAACAACACTGAGATTTCATCTCACTCCACAAAGAATGGCTGTGATTACAAAATCAATCAACAATAAATGCTGGCGAGGCTGTGGGGAGAAAGGAACCCTTCTCCACTGTTGCTGGGATTGCAGACTTGTGCAACCATTGTGCAGATCTGTGTGGAGATTTCTCAGAAAACTAGGACTAGGGGTCCCATTTGACCCTGCTATCCCCCTGCTATATCCAAAAGAATTTTAAAAATCACATTGGAAAGACAGATGTACACCCTTGTTCATAGCAGCTCAGTTCGTGAAAGCCCAATCTTGGAAACAACCCAAATGCCCATCAACTGGAGACTTGATAAAGAAGATGTGGTTTTATAATAAAATGGAGTATTATTCTGCCATAAAGAATGACAAGATCGATCCATTTAGGTGCAAATGGGTACACATAGAGGACACACTAATAAGTGAAATAAAATAGGTCACAGATATGCAAATACCGGATCTTCTCTTTGATATGAGCACCTGTAGATGCAAATGAGCTCTAGAAAGCATGACAGTTTTTGTAGAATGGGAAATTTACAAAGGAAACTTGGTGTGGGAAGGTAATGAGGGGAAGGAACAAATACGATTCTGAAAAAAATAAAAGAGCATGTATATGGGGGTGGGGAGGTGTGGGTGGGTAGGGATGTGGGTAAAAATGAGAATTAACTTGTGTCATATACTGGTACAAATTCCCCAATGTGTGTGTGATTGTGAGATGTATATAACATGTACCAATAAAGAATTCAATTTAAAAACAATGAGTTGTTAAATTGACCAGTAATCCCCATGCAAGGGAAAGAAGTCAGTGGTATTTATTGTTATTACTACTAAGTTTTCAGAATCCAAAGTTGTATATTAAAAGCTATAATTAAATTTCTAAAACTTAAAATTGTATCATAAACAATGCTTTTTCTCTCTGTAAAATAAAAATGTTTCATTTTCTGACAAAAATATACTTTCTTGGAAAAAGGTCTCTTCTGTGTACATAACATTATTCACCAATCTCCCATATAATGAAGTAAAATGTCCCCCAAAGAAAGCAAAGTGATTAAATAAACCAGCCCTACGCCTCACAGTCTCATTAAGTAAGCTCGTGTGCCAGGGCACAAACGCATCATAAACATGCTCAGACAAAATCAGAGTAGCAAAACTAGAAAAGTTTGCCTAGCTCTTCACTTTTATTAAATAATGTGCTTTATGTTCCATTCCCATAACCACTATTTTAAGGCTATAGTAGAAGGATAATTATGAATATAATTGCTCTATTAATTAAGATGCTAACTATAGTGCTAGAGATTTAGGTCAGTGGTTCGGGAGCCTGCCTAGCAAATGCAAGGTCCCTAGTTCAATCCCCAGTAATGACAGATAACAATACTGGGTGTGGGGACTCACACCTACCAGCAATCAGTACTATACACCACAGTGCCAGGTGTGGTTGCTCACACCTGTCATCCCTTCACTCCGGAGGCAGAGGCAGGAGGATTGCTGAGTTCGCGGCGGCTTGCCTGGGCTACATAGTGAGCTCAGGGCCAGCCTGAACTACAAAGCGAGACCCTGTCTCAAAAAGCAAAATGCTGAGTATATTAAATGACAGGTCCAACTGTCCTTAGTAAATCAGTTACAAAGTGACATTTTGAAACACACACACACACACACTGACACATACGTGTTGCTTTGGGGCTAGCTCTGTGCTTGGTACCGCACTGTGTAGAGGAGGGTACGCAGCTTTCAGCATCCTTTGCCTCAGCCAGTCCATTCTCCATACTCCAGACACCATCAGGATGAAGCTTAAATGTCTGGCCACGCTTGGGCAGCCCCTCAAGCGCTTGCTCTATGCCTCGCTCTGAAAACGCATTCCTGGCTGGTCCTTCCTGTACATGCTTGTGCTCTCTCACATCATGCCCTGGCATGTTACACATGCATGAATATACATGTTTCCTGACGTATTACACATCCACAAATGTTGACAACATGCAGGTTCTTCTGGCTGTGCCTACCCTCAGAGGCGCCCTTCTCCACGACGCCTTCCGTGGCTGCCCGGCTCCCTTGCCTGTTCTCCGACTGCCCCACCTCGCTGCCGGAGTGCATCTAATGGTCTGTACCTTCCTCTCTGTGTCCTCTGCTCACTGCGTGGGGCTCAAGAACAAAGGTCATTTCTGCTTTATCCTCACAACCGCGGAGTCAACCAAAGTGGATGAGACAGCGTTCGTGTCCAGAGCTGGGCTTCAGTGGTGTTTACAGGCCAGTTAAGTTGCTAAGACGTACATATATGGTTCAAAGAACCGCATGAAATTGTGAAATGGAAAAACTGGTGCTAATTGACATGAGACATTGTTAGAGGAAGATGAATGTGAACTGAGTCAATGTGAGCAAAGAAATGGTGGCAGGTACAGCACTGTGACAAGCTAAAAAGAAAAAACACCTTGGCTTGAGGCCTTAAAAATGCAAGGAAAATGCAAACAAAGATATGAATCTAAGTAGTACAAGAATAAGAGCTAACATCACTCCTATATATTACTGTTGGGAATGTAAAGTTACATGTCCTTTCTAGAAGGTAGCTTTTCAGTAACAAAGCCTTAAAATATTCATCGATCATCCATATCACACCCCTCACGCTATGCCTTTTCCAATATATTAATATAATTCCACTTCTAAAAACTTGCTAAAAAAATAACTAAGAATGTGTGGATATAGATATACAAAATTTTTCATTAGAGTATCCTGAAAATTATCTGGAAAAAGGAAATTAATTACATAAATAGGGGTTTCAATAAATACAGCTTCACACTGCCAGAAAGGAAATAATCAACAGCTACCCAACTGATAATTAAGGTTGATTTTCTGCCATCGTTATGCTATTGTAATAACATTAAACAAATATACTTAATATATAAATGAAAAGAAAATCCAAGTGTATAGAAAACATTCACAATGATATTCCTTTTTAAAATATATTGACATCGATTTGCTTGCGATCAAATTTTGTCTTGCCCTCCTTTACTTATCCCTACCCCCTTTTCTCTTTTCCTTTTGAACATTTTCTGTTTCATAATACCTATTATATATTTTAGAACTCAATTATATTTTCAGTTTCACATCTGTGTCCTATTTATTTCACTTAAGAGTATGTCCTTAAGGTACATCCATTTGAGTATAAATGATTCAAATTTAACATTCCTTATGGCTGAGTGATACTCCATTTTATTTAAAAACCATATCTTCTTAATCCAGATTTCTGTTGAGGGACATTTAGGCTGTTTCCAAGATTTAGCTATCACAAACAGAGCTGATATCAACTGCACACATACATGTTGCCGTGGTATGCATTTTTAAATTCTTTTGTGTATGTACCTAGCAGAGCAACAGTAAGCTCAAATGGGACCTTGAGTCCTAGTTTTTTGGAGGAATTTCCACACTGATCTCCACTGCATAGAGAGGACAGGGGATTGTAGGGAGGGCAGGGGCATGGGAAAAAAATGAGAATTAAGATGTGCCATGTACTGGTACAAATTCTCAGGGTTGAAATTGATCATAATGTGTGTGCGTGTATGTATGTATATATATAATATGTATATATAATATATGATATACATTATGTACCAATAAAATCAACTTTAAAAATTAAAAATTTAAAAATATATTGGCAAATAAAAATCTGAAAATATAAAGTTATTTTAAAATTATATCTTCTGAAATTCAACGAGGTCAAAGGCCTTTGAAAGGCCTTTGAGAAACGCTAAGACACAGTAACTGTATTTCTTGCAACCTCTTCTCATAAATGTTGACAAAGACTTGCCAAATGTTGCAGACTACAGTGAAGGTAGAACACTTAGCAGAAGCCCCAGCTCTTCAAATGCCAGCTTTCACTGCGCCTCCGACAGAGGTCGATATAATACGCACTGTTTCCCAAACACTCTTGACCATTTTCCCCAGAACACCTAGCCAGGCCTCAGGTTTCACAGCACACACTTTGGAAAATGTTGCATTCCTATGCAACTGCATGTCTAATTGTGAAGTAATTGCAATCCACTGCAAATGCAGGGTGGGCACCGCCAGTGTAATCCCCTTAGATGAGAGTTTTTGCCCTTAGTACTGCTATTAGGACAGATCCTTTGTCTCTGTCGTTGTGAGGGACTTTGTAGTGATTGTAAAATTTTTAGCAGTATTTTTGGCCTCTATTCATCAGATGCCAGTAGCACCCACCCTCAATGAGACAACTCAAATTATCTACACATATTGCTAATGTAGCCAGGAATGATTTTTAAAAGATAGTTTTTTGAGTAATTTTAATGGTACATTTTAGTGAAGGTCAGAATTCTCAGACCTAGCTCTCCAGTCTCCTTTGATATAAGCTGCCTTAACATTTCGCAAAATGTCTGTCTATTCTAGCAAATACAGAATATCACCATGTTACTTTTCTAAAGCACTATGTCAGAAAACAACCATCTGTTAAAATGCTGCATGGCAAACCATCATTATTTTATCTATGTAACATTTTGATGAATGCTTAATTGGAAAAAATAGTTCCAACTTTTAAAAACAAGATCTCTTCTTTCTCTATTAGTGGCTATAAATGTGTTGATTCGGGAAAATCATTTATTCAGGGCCTGACCTCCACATTTGCTCATACACAATTACGTGGTTCAGCCTCAACCATTGGATAAGGTAATTTTTAGTGTCTCAGCACTAAAAGTAAATGCATATCAAGAAAGTTCACTTTTTATTTTTTATTTATGACAGGAAATCTTTTATGCATTAAACTTATTTTCCGACTTTTGCAGTACTTTCACTGTTGCATTCAGTCACTTGAATAAATGAGATTGAGAAGAAGTAAGGAATGACAACTTTACTAAATTAATATACAACTAGTAAAGTAAGCTATGGGTCTGTTTTTTGAAAAAACAAAACAGGTAGAGAGGCACGTCCCTGTAATATCAGCACTCTGGAACCTGAAGCAGGAGGAGCATAATCAATTCAAGCTTAGCTTAGGCAATGGAGTGACTCAGGAAGACCTGTCTCAAAAGTAAAATAATAATAATAGTGATTGTTATTATGAGATTGATTGTGAAGATACTGGGTCAAATTCCCACGGAGGGGAAAAAACACAAGTAAATGCACAACACAAGGAATGAAAAAGTAGAAGGAACTTCTAATATTTAGGAAATTGTTAAACTATTAGAAAATACTATGCTCAGATTAAAAAAAATTAGCTTTGTTGTTGAAAAGTTCCTCTAGACATAAAAGGTGAAAACAAATTGAACAAGTCTCTGAGAAGGGAAGCCAATCTGAGTTATAACAAAATTCATTCTTCAAAATATGGACCATTAATCCCTATGCTATATTTTATTTTACTTTTTATTAGCACATGTTTATAGTACATAATGATTACTTATATGGTGAAGGAGTTTTATATGTGTATAACGTATCTTAATTCTTTTTTTAATCCACTGTCCTTCCCTCCTCTCCCATTTCCCTCCAACTTTTGTTCTTTCCATTTGCAGAAGCTCTGTTTCTATTTTGTTTTCAATTTTATTTCTTCCCATGTAGGAAAATGGTGGAAGAGTTGTGGATAATTTTTAAAAATCTTTCATAATGCTAGTATTAAACTATGACTAAATATGTCACAAAGCGAATACTAAGATACCAGGCTCACTAATGTAAATGCAAATATACTAGGCAATATACTAGTATCTACAAATATACTAGTATTTACAGTGTGAATCATAACTCTCATTGGTTGAGACTACAGCAGACAAAACAAAAGTCTTGTTTCATGGAAACAGAACAGGGTAATAAAAATATAGTTGATGTAATACATAAGTACCTTATACAGTAAGAGTCTGATGAGTGTTTTAGAACTAGAAAACTAGAGCAGGATAACAGGTTAGAGTAGTAAGAACAGTCAGTGGTGATAATCTTAACTAAGTTAGGAAAAGATCTCCACTGAACTTTTAGCATTTGACCAAAAATATGAGTGAGACGAGGGAGTTATTCCTGTGAATACCATAAAAAAATAGCACTCTAAGCAAAGGACACACCAGGAACAAAGGATCAAAGGCCAGGTAATGCTTGGAAAGTTCAAAGACTCACAAGGAGCCCACTGCAATGAGCAGAGTAAAGCAGGAGAGGAGGAGAAGAGGGGTTGGGGAATAATGAAGCCAAATCTTCTGGGACTACACCATCCAGGCTTTATATTTTATTCTGAGTAAGGACGCCTCAGAGACTTGAACAAAGCAATGGCATATGTGATCTACATTCTAAGTGAGAATCACTCTAGTTGCTATGTCAGGAGGATGTAGGTTGGAGTGGGACAGGGTAAGAAGGAAGAAAAAAGGTTATGTACTGCAGACTATGGGTGACTTATACCAGCTGAGCAGTGTGGTAGCTGTGATGATAGGGAAAAGCGCTTGGAGTCTGGATTAGTTTTTGCAAAAAGAGCCACCAGGAACTGTTGAAAATTTGAAGAGAGAGGCGGTAAGAATGATTAAGATTTTCTGACAGAGGGGGGAAAAATGATGATTAAGTTGTGTCATATACTGGTACAAATTCTCAATGTGGAGTGTAATTGTGACATGTACATATATAGTATATCAATAAAATGTACCAATAAATACGAAAAAAGATTTCCTGACAGCTGAAAGTATGAAATTTCCATCACCTCTAATTAGAAAGGTTACAAGTTAAGCAAATTTGGAATAGGAAAAGGTCATGTATTTTTAAAATATATTTCAGAAGAATTTAGAATTATAAGAGCAGAATCAAGTGCACATCTACATAAAAATGTTAGGAGTTTGAGCCAGGTGTGGTGGCTCACGCCTGTAATCCCAGCACTTGGGAGGTAGAGGCAGGAGGATTGCTGAGTTCGAGGCTTGCCTGGGCTACATAGTGAGTTCAGGGCCAGCCTGAACTACACAGCAAGACCCTGTCTCAAAAAAAAAAATGTTAGGAGTATGGGAAACAATAGAGACTAGATGTATAAATTGCCAACATATAGATAATATTTTAAACTATAAGAATGGGCATGGTAACACATGCCTGTAATCCTGGCATATGGGATCTTGAAGCCAGACTGAACTACAAAAGTCTCAAAAACAGGAAATAAATAAATAGAACCATAAGACAAGATGGTTTTAATGAGATAGAACACTAAACAAATAGTTGAGTTCAGCATACTAGGATAATAAGAGGTTAGAGAAAAGAAACCAGTAAAGGACAGTTTCTACCCAAATTCCAATGACATCTTTCACAGAAAAAAGTAAAAAAACAAAACAAACTTACAATTTTTGCAGAGCCATAAAAGATTACTAATAGCCCAAAAGTAAGTCCATTATATTATCTGACTTCAAAATATGCTATAAAGCCATAGTTATCAAAACAGCATGGCATGTGGGGGTGGTACACACCTGTACTCCATGCATGACAGAGTATGACTGTTCAAGCCCAGTTTACACTACAAATGGAGACTTTTTGTAACACCTTCCCCTTCCTCAAAAACAAACAACAACAATAACAAAAGCCTCAACGTGGTACTGATATAAAAACAGACACATATACCAATGAAACACAATCAAGAGTCAAGAAATTCATGACGTATGGTAGATTGATTTTTTTTTTTTAAACAAGGGTCTCACTTTTAGTTCAAGCTGCACTTGAACTCAATATGAAGTCCAGGCTGGACTCAAAATCACAGTGAACTTCCTACCTCAGCCTCTTGAGTACTAGGATTATAGGTATGTATCAGCCTGGCAACTGATTTTTGCAAAAGGTACCAGGGATACACACTTAGAAAAAGATAGACTTTAACAAGTGATACTGGGGAAACTAGACTGCCACATTTGGAAGAAAAGAATTTTTATTTCATATTACATAAAAATGTCACTTCAAAATGGATTTGCACAAAAGGCCTATAACTGTAAAACAACTGGTAGGAAATATTTGAGAAAAGTTCCATGACTTTGGTCTGGGCAGTGATTCTATAGATAATAATGTCCAAAGCACAGATACCAATAGCACCAACAAAAATAGACAAGAAGGATTGCATCAAACTAAAAAGCTTCTGCACAGAAAACAACAGAGTAAAGAGGCAACCGACATTATGGGAGAAAAGTTTTCCAAACCACACATCTGATAAGGTGTTAATATCCAAAATCTACAAGGTGACCAAATAATGCTAACAAAAGTCTAAATTAAAAATTGGTTAAAGGACCAGAATCAATGTTTTACAAACAGAAGCATACAAATGACCATATGAGCACATGAAAAGTATTCATGACTAATCACCAGACAAATGTAAAATAAAAGCACAATGAAATATCACTTTTCATCTAGTGACACAGAGTAGTTAACATGAATGTATGATGAAATCAGTATGGAGATTCCTAAAAAAATCTAAAAATAAGAATTTCATTTGACTCTGGTATTCCTTCTTGGTATTTTCCCCAAAGAGTTAGAGACATCATTCTACACTGGTTATGCATTCACTCATGTTTATAGCAGCACAACTCACAACAGATAAATCATGAGGGCATCCTATATCCATCAACTGATGAGTGAATACCAAAAAATGTGGTATTTACACAATAGAGTTCTACTGTATAATAAGGAAGGTTAAGATTGAATTATTTATAGTACAATGGGTGCATTAGAGATAGCGATGTGAAGTGAAATAAACCAGACACACAAGCTTAAATATTGCATTCTTTGTAATGCAAAATACAAAGTACAAGTAACTTAAACAGCAAAATAAAAAGATAAATGTTAGGAAGCAGGGAAATACATGTTTTTCGAATTGGAAGACCAAGAGATTAAGAGAGGAGGGAGGAGGGGAAGAGTTGTAAAAATATCTAAGACATGTTACGTACATGTAGAAACTCTCCATGATGAATACAATCATTATGTACTGAAAGCATATATTAATAAAAATAATTTTAAATTTTAATTCATTAATTAAAAAGACTGGGGATCTAACGTAAAAGCCTTGGATTTAATTCTTAAAGGAAAAACAAAAAGATAAGTTTATTTTGCTTTTGGTTAAAAGAACTGAGATACCTGCTTACACACCATAGTTTATAAACCAGCCTTCAGGGGCTGAAGACAGCTCAGTAGTTCAGGCTCCTGCCTAGCAAGAGCAAGGTCCCTGGTTTGATCCCCAGTAATCATATGCAATAATACTAGGTGTGCTGACTCATACCCACCGGCAATCAGTACCTCATACCATAGTGCTGAGCATGGTGGCTCACATCTGTAATGCCTCCACTTAGGAGGCAGAGGCAGAAGGATTGCTGAGTTTGAGGTTTGTCTGGGATACATAAGGGCCAGCCTAAACTACAAAGCTTGAAACCCTGTCTCAAAAACAAAACAAAAACCAACCAAACAAAAATCAGCCTTCAAGTAAAAACATTATCTTACAAATTCATTTTAACCTTGCTACCACACAGAGAGATAAATTTCTCTGAATATCTCACAAACCTAAACATCCTTTGAATAAAGTAGATACAAAAATGTGTATTTTTTCAATAACAACAAAAAATGCAAATAGGTAACAAATTAGCAGGAGTGTGGGTTAATGGCAGAATACTTACTTAGCATTCATAAGGCCTTAAATTTGATTCTCAACATTGCCCAAATATAAACTACTGAGAGCCAGGTGTGGTGGTGCATTCTGGCAATTCTAGCACTCTGGAAGGCTGAAGCAGGAAGATCACAAATTGAAGGCAAGACTGGGAAACTCTGCAAAGTAGTTACTGAGATAGTATCTCAATATATATATATATATATATATATATATATATATATATATATTTTTTTTTTTTTTTTTTTTTTTTTTTTTTTAAGCAGGCTAGGGGGCCAGAGATTTAGCTCAGTGGTTCTGGCGCCTGCATTGCAAGCTCAAGGTCCTGAGTTCAATCCCGGTAACTACATACAATGCTGGGTGTGGAGACTCACGCCCACCAGCCATCAATACCACATATCACAATGCTGGGTGTGGTGGCTCACACCTGTAATCCTAGCACTCGGGAGGCAGAGACAGGAGGATTGCTGAGTTCCAGGCTTGCCTGGGCTACATAGTGAGCTCAGAGCCAGCCCGAACTACAAAGCGAGACCCTGTCTCAAAAAAAAAAAAAAAAAAAAAAAAAAAAAAAAAAAAAAAAAAAAAAAAAAAGCAGGCTAGGGATGTAGCTCATTGCAAAGATTTTCTCTTCCAGGTAACACCCATTATGACTCATTTTAACGATTTTTCTTCCCTATTTCACTCTGAAAGTATTCAAATGACAGGAAACAAGTGTATTGCTGTCCTATACTGGATTACATGGCCCTTGGTCAAAGCAGCAGGGCATCTGACACTTCGACCCTCTGAATGTGCGGAGAGGAAACTGTAGTACCCCAAATTGTTAATAGAGTATGTGTACTAGAAAAAATTTGATACTAGAAGAGGGAGAAAAATGATGAAATATAACAACTGTTCAAAAAGATTTAGAGAAATCCTCGACACAGTGCAAATGTAAATCAGTACATCCATTTTAAAAAATAGTATAGAAATTGTTCCCTCCCAAATTAAAATTATAATTACCAAATGATGTAGCAACTCCCTTACTGTGTACCACATCAAATGCAATCAGTGTGTTCAGAGACATGCACATTCCCATGTTCTTTGCAGCATTAGTCACAGCATCAACATCTCAAGTGAAGACCTCAATAGATGACTGGATAGAGAAGCGTGATAAACAGTACTATTCATCTTTTAAACTGAAGGAAATACTGTCATTTGAAATGACACAGAAGAACCTGCAGAACATTATATTAACTGAAATGAAGCACAGAAAGACAAATATCATTTGATTTCACCTAAAATGAGGAAAGAAATATGTTGAACCTATTTTTGATGGTTTTTGGTTGTGTTTAAGTTACCTCCTGGTACATGTCACCTTCATCAGCCAATCTTCTGGTTCTCACACTCTGTCCCCACATTGTTCACTTCTCTTACTCATATATTCAATAAAATGTTTAATATCCTGGGTTTCTGTTTGGTATCATTTCACAGGCTCCAATTATTTGCTAAACAGGTCACTCATGTTTTGTTCCATTTTGTTTGCTTAGCTCAGCTAGCTTTTTTGTTTTTTATGTATTTATTTTTTTTGAGACAGGACCTCACTGTGTAGTTCAGCCTGGCCCTGAGCTCACTATGTTGCCCAGGCAAGCCTTGAACTCAGCAATCCTCCTGCCTCTGCCTCCCGAGTGCTGGGATGACAGGCATGAGCCACCACGCCCGGCACTGTGGTCTGTGGTACTGAATACTGATGCATGTGAGTCACCACACCTGGCATTGTTGGATGTGGTTACCAGGGATGGAACCGGTGACTCTGCACTTGTTATGCAGGCGCCGGAACCACTGAGCTAAATCTCCAGCCTCAGGTAGTTTTTAATAGTCTTCTGCAAACTTATTGATCTTTTTCTTTAATTCATAAAATATCCATTTCCCTATATCTTCTGTGACCTTGTCAAACAGTTTATCAATGTTTCCTTTAGTCTTCTCTTACATCATTTTGAATAATTCAACTATGTTGAATAATTCAGCTATGTTGCTTTGATTTCCTTCCCACTGATCCCCCTAAATAAGCTTTGGGAAGATTGAGATTTTTGTTGCCTTACTTTCTCTTGTTTGTGTGTGTGTGCATGTGAATATTTGCATACCTATGTGTTGTAACATTTTTTAGGTTGATTTATCAGAAAGAATCTATTGTTATTAAAGAGATCTCTTAGTGTGTGCTTTCCAGTTATCTTAGTCACTTTCTTCATTTCTGAGACAAAATATCTAATGCTTAAAATTAAAGGAGGAAGAGTTTATTTGGCTCACAGTTTGTAGAAATTTCAATCCATAGTTGGCTGCTCCAAGGTAGAGTAGCACATACCAGAGGAGTAGTCACAGAGGAAAAATAGTTCATGGAAGGCAGCAGATAGAAGGCAGAAGGCAGCAAGTAGCAATCCATAAGGGACCAGAAATAGCAGCCCTCTTTTTGTCTCTAATGCTTTAATCCGGGCTACCTACCCTAAGCACAGGTATCACTCATAGCCTCAATCCTAGCATCACACAGACAACCTATCCCAACATCATATCCTTGATGTGTGTCACATACTCTAGATGCAGCCACCTCCTAAAAGCTCCGTCTATGACTCTGGGGCTCTGGGGGGACACCTAGATCCAAGCCATAACATCAGTGATGCGCTCTGGCTGTGCCAACTATAGGCGTTTGTCTCTGTCTCAGGATGCATTAATTTGGGGAAGGAGGGGACAGTATAATTGACCCTGCTCCTAGTTATCTTGGAATATTTATAGTTTCCAGAATATTATTTGCTAAAGCTGAAGTTTGTCTAAAATAATAAATGATCTAATAGCCAATATCAAATTTAATAATGAAACAATGAAGACATTATCATGGAAGCCAGGAACAAAACTGAAATGCCTGCCTGTACCAACACAGCTCTCATTTCCCCACAAATTCCAGGGAATAATGTAGAAGTGGCCTTTACAGGAACAAAATAAAATCTCACACACACACACACACACACACACACGCACACACACATGCACGTGCACATCATACAGAAGACAAATTGATTATTTGAAAATTGTGTGATTACTTGAAAATCTTCAGAAAAAATAATTTCAAAATCCATATACATAAGAAGATAATTGAGGTGGCTACTGACAAAGTAAATATAAAATTAATGTGTTTATTATATAAACATTCCAATTAAAAGCAAAAAACCCCAAAATACCTTAAAAATAGTTAATATGTTTAAAAGTGTCCATTACAATGCATATAATCTCATCCAAAAAAAGAGTATAAGAATATTAACCTCAGTCATACATGATGTTGAACATAATGGCCTACATTATTCCTTCCCTCAGAATCTTTAGCTCTAATCACCTATCTTTTCAGCTTCCTCTAAGTCTATGGGACCAATTTATTTTGGTTTGTACTTTCGGGGGCATCCAGATTGAAAGTAGTCATATCTCTAATCCAACCAGGCATGAGTGATTGCAAATTATTTCCAAAACACAATATACCTCATTAGGACAACAAATATGCATTTCAGAACCTTAATGATTCCTACTTCTCTATACCTTTATATTTAGTGCATTTTTGTTATTCTAGATAGGATAGAAAATCTTTAAGCCTATTAAAGTTATCAGAAAGTTTGCACTTAACATGTTTGCAATTTATCATGCAATGACTTGTACATGGTAATAAACCATAGCTCTAAGAATAAACTACAGGAAGTATCTAAACTTCTCAGTTACATATAGGTTATCTATGTTATCTCTGACATTATTTCCAAGAATTGTTATTGAAGCCTGTTTAAATACTGACTTCATAGCAGTAATTTTCTAAGATATCTTCCCCTTGAAGAATATGACATGCACCCAAGTACAGAACCTTGGAAATCCAGGAGCAAAAGGGGAGGTAAGTAAAAAGAATTCAATTACAGGGAGAATTGAAGGGAAACTGAATTCTAGTTCAGCCTGTCTACAGATCCTCATCAGACCTCATGGAACCTTATGGTATTGAGCCCCTGGAAAAGCATCTTAAACTTCACATCAGTCATGTGAAGTTACACATAGGCAGGGCAAGCACTACTGCTCCAATTTGCTGCACAAATAAAAATCTAGGTTTCCAGATACTAAAAGCCTTGTCTGAGAGGCAGGGTCTAGGATTGGACTAAAATCCCTGTCTGAGGGGTGAAACTCAGGTCTCATACTAAGCCCAGGATCTGGCTATTACATAATTAAATAACTTTGGACCAATCAGTTACTTTCACTAGAGACTCAGTTTCCTAATTTCTACAACACACAATCCATAAAGTTCCAGAATTTCTGGGTCTAATATTTTTCTGTTTCATAAATTTAAAAACACACAGGTTTAAAGAAAATCATGAAGTGAGGTTCATAAATTATATCTGTCCAGGGAGCAGACTTTATTGAGTTTTTAAAAACTCACAAAGCTGGGCATGGTGGCTCACGCCTGTAATCCCAGCACTTGGGAGGCAGAGGCAGGAGGATTGCTGAGTTCGAGGCTTGCCTGGGCTACATAGTGAGCTCAGAGCCAGCCTGAGCTACAAAGCGAGACCCTGTCTCAAAAAAAAAAAAAAAAAAAAAAAAAACACAAACTCACAAACATCCCCTGTTAACTTTTGACAACATGAACCTAGTCCAGGTTGTTGAATTTTGAATATGTGTTACTAAAACTGAATTGACCTTACACTGAGATTAACTGTGTTATGTGGACAGCAGCAGACATCACACTTATCTACTCAAGCACTTTTCAACATATTTCCTCATTCTACTTTTCATTTCTTCAGTTTGATATCCAAGGTCCTCTATGATCCAACCCTATTTATCTATGCTTACTTCCCGGGATTCGCCGTCTTCTCATATTAATCAAGTATCTTTGATAACCAAAGATCTTAGAGATCAGTTCCATCCTTGTGTCTTTGGGTCAAGTTGGTCCCTCACATCTGTAAACTCTATTTCTATGACGTTCCATGTGTTTCAAAGTTTTGCATACTTGAGGACTCTGTTCACTTTCTATCACTTCAAACAAAACTACTAAAAATTTTTGCTCATCTTCTCTAAAAATCTTCCAAATGCAGAGAAACTTATCATTTTCTCCCATAGGTCATAATTATATACACTACAAATTAAATCTTTAGAAAAATTTGTGATCACAGAAAATTATTCCAGACCAATTGTATTCAAAGCAGAGAAATACTTAGTTCTTTTTGTTATGTTATCATGAGTCCCTGAACTCTCAACAAGACATACAGAATATTATAAACTGACTTTAAATTATTTATAGGAATCATAATTTTATATTGCTTCAGGTGAACTACTATGGCTTTCATTGAGAAATATTTCCTCCTGCATAGTCCTTAAGGGAAAAATAACCAAGTTTACTAATGAAATTTCTCAAGTATATACATAACTATTTTAATATAAAATATCATTTAGTATAAAATTATAATGTACATATAAAAATTTGAGGCAATATAAAATTTGTATGTAAAACTTCTTAAAGTAGAGATTCTTAAATTCTTTAACATAGCTATATTATGGGAAAGATGTAATATCCAAAACATTCTAATAGATGAAGCGTGAAATATACCTTAAGGTTCTTGGCAAAACTTAACTTTATAGTTTCCTTAGGCGTAAATCTTGAGCAACTTACTTAGAAAAAAGATTCAGTTGAATTTAATGAATTCTCTTGCCTGAATAATTTTCTGCTGACTACAATAATAATCAAAGTCCCTTTTCCTTTTAATTTTTTAAGGAGAAAGAAAATGCCTATACTGTGTGATGCAAACTGAGAAGGCTGTGTATGTATGAAGATAGTCATTAACTGTTAAAATGATAAGAGCATTAACTAATGTGACCCATAATAGTTGGGGAAAAATGTGATACAAAAAGCACTGGATTTGTACTTAAAAAACCCACATTCTAGGAAAGATCCTAACCAAAAAAGCTATATAAACATATATGTGGATTTCTATGAATCAGTCTTTACAACTGTAAAATGATTTCCTTTAGATCTTCTATCATCCAGCATAAGAAGAGGCAAGGTATAGCACATTCAGTAGTGTGTATGAAAGCATTTGGTTTACTACAAAGAACTATAAAATTTTTCAAAAACATTACTTATGATTAAAAATTGTTTTTAAAAATAAAAAAATTGAACTTTAAAAAGAAATTTCAAGTGGCTGATAATTCTACCATCCAGAAATAATCATCCCTATTTCAACATTCCAACTTTGCTTATGTACAAATACATATATTTAAATTTGGAGTCTTATATTTAAATTTGACTGCTTTACAAATATCTTTCCATGTATTGATAAACTATACAAATATGAGTCATCATTACATATAAGTAACAAGTAGCTTACATACATGTAGTCTTCCATTGTTAGAACCAGCATTTAGGGGATCAGATAAACACAACAGAGAACGCAAGTGTATAGTGTGGAATAAGTTGACAATGAAGATCCCCCTGGAAACCCCTCACTGTGGAACACAGAGGATAGGCCTCCTCCCTTTTCCAATAGGACATATTCCTAGACTCCTCCCTGGCTGCTCACAGGTGAGGTAGCTAACATCCCATACTTCATCCTGGAATCAGCGGAGGGAGGAAAGTGTACTGAACATGGTGGGAACTCTGCTCTGACTGTATCTTCAGCTAGGAACCAGGTGTCCGCCATGGCTGCAGCTGTGTACTGATGCTTCCCAGAGCATGCTCACTTGTAAATGCCCTTGGGCAGTAACGAGTTCACCCAGGGGTAGCTTCTCACTGACGACTGGCAATCCAGGGACATAAAAGCAAGCAAACAAATAAACCCAGCCTGTTTTCTCAGCTGAATTGGAATCTGAAGGGACGTCCTCACTTCCTTTTGGGTGTGCGTCCGGAGAGCTTTCCCACTAAGTCATCCTTAACTTTTCTTCTAAGCCCATCTGCAAAGTCCTCATGATAACTCCTCTTTCCACAAAGGCAGGAACAGAAAGGAGCTCAGTTACAGAAAAGAAGAAGAACGTTTGCTGGATGTTCTGCAAGTAAAAGGTTGAAGTCCAGGGTCACTTAAAACAAAAATTCTGTTGGCAGATAGTACTTTGCATGTCACTGAAGACATTCAGGACTTACTGGGGCTATTCAATTCACTGATAAGTTGTTTATGGTCTTTTTATAATTTCAGTGTCCAAGTAAATGGGCCAGAAAGTATAATCTATGAAGAGAAAGACATGCTCAAAGATGCTCCCCTATCCAATAGACTTTTTTAAAGTTTTTAAGATTTGTCAGATAACAATGGAGGAAAAAGAATCTCTCTGTACTTTACTTAGTGTTAATTGTCTTGCTTTCTACACACCTCATGCAGTATTATGGAAATATTTGAAAGGCAAAATGGTGGGAGAAGGGTCAGAAACAATAATAATTGTTGACGATATCCTTTCTTCCAACAACTGTCCCACCTTCTACATTTGATCTCAGCCTTTCCCTGTTCTTCATTTCATTTCACACCTTCTGGTCAAGTATAAATTCCATTCCTCAAATAGCCTAAATGCCCCAAATTTCACATTGAAGCTTTATAATTCACTACCTAAAATACACCTTCATAAATGTCATGCTTAGAAAACTTCTATTCATCTTCCAAAGTCTACTTCAAGAATTCTTTGCAATAGTCTTTCCCAGATTCCCAATATTGAGCTGATTTCTTTTTTCACCAATTCACCTCTCTTTTATTTATGTGTCTGTGATGACTCTAGCAACATAGTCATGTAATTCCTTATGAATCTTCTCATTTTGCTCTTAGTCTATCAGGGAATAACTAAATCTAAATCTATGTCTATAAATTTTGACTTTCCAGAACTCTGGTCAGCACCTGGTAGGTAGGATGTTCTTGATAAATATTTACATAGCTCAGGAATGAACAGGGATTAGGCAGGGTCAAAAAATATGAGAGCAATGTATAATGGGTTCAAAAATTTGAACTAGGTTTTAAAGGAAAGCAGAACTTAGGATGGTACAGATTGATCTTATAATATTTAATTTCATTAATTTTAAGACTTGGGTATGGTCACGTTAAATTTACTGTGCATGTACATTTCATAAAATAGAAAATAGTGGCATGGAATGTACAAGTCAGAAAACAGCAGAAAGGTTCTTCTGTACACTGCAGTGATTAATTTCCTAGAAATCAACTCACAGTTTTTAAAACTATGCAATTTTTGCCCCTTATGAATAAAATCAAAGCAAGAAGTTAGAAATATTTAATGTTCAAAATTGAATTCAGGAAACAAAAGCTAAGACAAAACAATGTGATTGCATCAAACTGAAAAGCTTCTGCACATGATACAAAGCAATCAACACAGTGAAGAGACAATCTATAGAATGGGAGAAAATATTTTCAGACTATACATCCCACAGGTGGTTAGTATCCAGAGTACATAAGTGACTCCAAAAACTCAATACCAAAAAAGCAAAAGAATGAAGCTTGCGGAGGCTCCACTCTTGTTTGGGCAAGCCTGCGTGTGCTCCGCAGAGGTTTTCTAATGACTTCCACAACCATCTAGCAGCCCTCCTGTCACTGGATCCAGAACAGAAGCCCGAGGGACGACCATCCCCAATGGGCGAGTCTGGGTAGGCACCCTGGAGGACTTCCGCCTCTACTTAGCAGCCTGCCTGTCATCTGATCCAGACCAGAAGCCCAGGGGAACTGCATTCTCTGTGGGTGAGTCTGGGTAAGCACTGCGGAGGTCATGCAGTGACTTCTACTGCTACCTAGCAGCCTGCTGTCACAGGATACAGACCAGAAGCCACGGGACCTCCATTCCTGTTTGGGTGAGTCTGAGTAAGCTCCATTTAGGTCATGCAGTGACTTTTGGTACTGTCTAGCACAGAGAAAAAATTCAAGAACCCAGATACAAAGATCAGCATCACAGGGGAATTCAGGGAAAAGGGAAATGGAGCGAAGTGAAGCTCAATCATCAGGACTCTCTGAGCTGGTAACAAAAGCAAATCTATTAAAATGGAAATCAGAAATGGTCTCTGAAATGAAAACAGAGATGTTGCCCACAGTGAAAGAAATGATTAAAGATCTAGGATACCATAGAATCTGAGATAACAAAGCCAATGAAACCTTTTAAGCAGCTTCAAGCAGAGTTCCAGGTGATAAAAAAAGAATGAAAGTTTATGAAGCAGGATGAATGAAGCTGAGAACCAGCTTTCAGACCTAGAGTACAGAATCACAGCCAATGAACAGGAAAGGAATAACTTATGGAAAATGGCAAAAGATCATGAGAAATCAATCCAACAGCTCCTACATGACTCAAAGAAGAATAACATAAGACTGATTGCAGCCACTGAAGGAGACAGTGCAAAAGAAATTTTAAAAAATACTGTTTACAGATATAATGGCAGAAAAATTCATAGGAAAAGAAAACGAATTAGACATACAGATAAATGAAGCATATAGGACTCCAAAAGGTGTTGACATAAAAAATCTACACCTAGGCATATAATTATCAAGGTTCTAGATATCCAACAAAAGAATGAAATACTGAAAGCAGTTAGAAAAAGAAAAAGACTTCATACAAAGGGAAGTCTATCAGGATAATAGCAGACTTTTCAACACAAATCCTCAGTGCAAGGACAGCCTGGAGTGAAGCATTTCAAGTACTGGAGGAAAATAACCTACAACCTAGATTGATGTACTCTGCAAAATTATCTTTCAAGATTAATGGAGAAACAAGATACTTTCATGAGAAAGAACATCTGGAAAACTTCACAATTACAAAAACTGCAGTCCAAAACATTCTAAAGAATATCTTGGAAAAAATAATGCAGGTCACAAACTCATGAGACACAGCAGAGTGAACTAATTGGGAAAGACAAGAAACTGAATGGAAAGAGGAAAAGCAAAGAATAAAAGAGCCAAGAACAGGGAAACACCATGGCATGTATAAATCACATCATATCAGTCATAACTATTAATGCCAATGGACTCAATGTGCCACATAAAAGACACAGACTGCCAGAATGGATTAAGAAATAAGAACCTGGGGGCCGGAGGGTTAGCTCAGTGGTTCCAGCGCCTGCCTCACAAGCGTAAGGACCTGAGTTCGATCCCCGGTTACCACATATAATGCTGGGCGTGGTGGCTCACGCCTGTAATCCTAGCACTCGGGAGGCAGAGACGGGAGGATTGCTGAGTTCGCGGCGGCTTGCCTGGGCACCATAGTGAGCTCAGGGCCAGCCTGAACTACAAAGCAAGACCCTGTCTCCAAAAAAAAGCAAAAAAA
>PVIC010033577.1:0-20079 GCA_004025085.1 Thryonomys swinderianus | reverse complement strand
AGCAATCCTCCTGTCTCTGCCTCCCGAGTGCTGGGATGACAGACGTGAGCCACCACGTCCAGCATTGTGGTATGCGGTGTTGATTGCTGGTGGGCGTATCTCCACGCCCAACATTATATGTGGTTACCGGGGATCGAACTCAGGACCTTGTGCTTGCGAAGCAGGCGCTGGAACCACTGAGCTAACCCTCCGGCCCCAATGTCTGTTCATTTTAAATGCCCATTTTTGAATTGGGTCTTTAAATTGGGCAGGGCTGATTTTTAAAACGTTCTTTATATATTCTGGATAGTAGTCCTTTGTCTGAGGAATGTAGATGTTGCAACCACTGTGGAAATCAATGGGGAGATTCGTCAAAAAACTAGAATTAGAGGTCCCATTTGTCCATGCTAAGTATATACATGAAAGAATTAAAAGCATCATATCCCAGTGACATATGTGCAGCTATGTTGATAGCCGCACAGTTTGTAATAGCTAAATCTTGGAAACAGCACAAATACCTATCAACTGGAGACTGGATAAAGAAGATTTGGTTTTGTTTTGTTTTTCAAAAAATGGAATATTACTCAGCCATAAAGAATGATAACTTGGAAACATGCATAGTTAAACAAATGCACCTTGAGGCCATACTCATAACTGAAATAAATAGGATACAGATGTGTAAATATTATTATCATTTTTCTGGCATGAAACACTGAAGGTGTAAATGAGTACCAAAATGTACAACAGGTATTGTGAAATAAGAGAATGTTCAAAGGGAAAGGGCAAAGGGTGGGGTAATAGGAGAAAGTAAAGAAGGGAGAGAAAAAATTTGATTATGAAAACAAAAAAATCAAAACAAAGCTTATGTATATAGGAAATGGGACTATAGGGAGGGTAGGGGAATGGGAAAAAATAAGAATCAAGATATATCATGTACGGGTATAAATTCTCAATGTTGAATGTAATCATAATGAATATCTAAAATGTACCAATAAATTCAGTAAAGGAAAAAGAATTTTGCAATGTAACTAGATTGAAAATTTTTAGAGTCTTCAAGTTCTGATAACTTTTTCCTAAAATTTCCTTCTTTATCTTTTCCCCTCTCATTTTACTTTAAGCAGTAAGGAGAAACCAGGCTACACTTTCAATACTTTTTTTAGAAATTTCATTTAAATACTGAAGTTCATCACTTAGAAGTTCCCTTTTCATCCAAGAGAATATAAATCTACCAAAATCTCTACCACTTTACAAGGATTGCCTTTCTTCCAGTTTGCCTTAACATGTTCCCCACTTCCATCTGAGGCCTATCCTAAAGTATCTTTAACAGTCATACTTCTAACCAATAGTCACTTCAAGGAAATCCCAGTCTTTAAAAAAATCTAGGGTTTCACAAGTAATAACAGTAAGAATCAACTAAAAGGCTTCTGTATAGCAAAAGAATCTATCAGTGGAGTGAAGATACAATCTATAGAATGGGAAAAAAATTTTGCCAGCTACTCTCCAGACAGAGGGCTAATATCTAGAAAATAAAAAGAACTAAAAAAATTAAACCATATTAAATCAAAGATCCAGGGGCCGGGGATTTAGCTCAGTGGTTCTAGCATGTGCCTGGCAAGCTCAAGGCCCTGAGTTCAATGCCCAGTACCAGATACTACAACGCCAGGCATTGTGGCTCACACCTGTCATCCCAGCACTCGGGAAGCAAAGGCAGGAGGACTCCTGTGTATTTGAGGCTTGCCTGGGCTACATAGTGAGTTCAGAGCCAGCCTAAACTACAAAGTGAGACCCTGTTTCAAAAAAAAATGCAAATTAAAGCAATGTTAATATTCCATCTTACTCCGGAAAGAATGGCAATCATTAAGAAGTCAACTAATGGGGCCGGAGATTTAGCTCAGTGGTTCCGGCGCCTGCCTCGCAAGTGCAAGGTCCTGAGTTTGATTCCTGGTAACCACATATAACAATACTGGGTCTGGTGACTCACATCCACCAGCAATCAGTACCCCACAACACAGTACTGGGTGTGGTAGCTCATGCCTGTCATCCCAGCACTTGGGAGGCAGAGGCAGGAGGATTGCTGAGTTCAAGGCTTGCCTGGGCTACATAGTGAGCTCAGAGCCAACCTGAACTACAAAGCAAAACACTACGTCAAACAAACAAACAAAAAAAAGGAGTCAAATGATAACAAATGTTGATGTGGTTGTGGTGAAAAGGAACTCTCTTCCTTTGTTGGTTGGGAATGTAATCTAGTAAAACCATTATAGAAATCAGTATGGAGATTTCTCAAAAAACTGAAGTTAGAAATTCTGTAAGTTGCAGGATCCCCCAAAGAACTTAAGTCATCATATTACAGCAGTACATGCATATCAATGTTTATCGCAGTATAATTTATAATAGCTGAATCCTGGAGCTATACCCATGTATACCCATCAACAGAGGACCAGATAAAGAAAATGTAGTATCTATAAAAAGGAAAACCACGGGCCAGAGGGTTAGCTCAGTGGTTCTGGCACATGCCTCGCAAGCACAAGGTCCTGAGTTCAATCCCCGGTAACCACATACGATGCTGCGTGTGGAGACTCACGCCCACCAGCAATCAATACCACACATCACAGTGCCGGGCGTGGTGGCTCACGCCTGTAATCCCAGCACTTGGGAGGCAGAGGCAGGAGGATTGCTGAGTTCAAGGCTTGCCTGGACTACATAGTGAGCTCAGAGCCAGCCTGAACTACCAAGCGAGACCCTGTCTCAAAAACAAAAACAAAAACAAAAACAAAATACAGGAAAACCACTCGGTTACAGAGAATGACATATCTGAGACATTGGTAGGAAGTGGGTGCACATAAAAAATATAATGTTGGGCCAGAGATTTAGCTCAGTGGTTCTGGTGCCTGTCTCACAAGCGCAAGGTCCTGAGTTTTATCCTGGGTAACCACATACAATGCTGGGTGTGGTGATTCACACCTACCAGCAATCAATACCACATAGCACAGTGCCGGGCATGGTGGCTCACACCTGTAATCCCAGCACTCTGGAGGCAGAGGCAGGAGGATTGTTGAATTCGAGTCTTGCCTGGGCTACATAGTGAGCTCAGGGCCAGTCTGAATTACAAAGCAAGACCCTGTCTCAGAAATAATAATAATAATAATAATGATGATGTTGAGTGAAAAAAATCAGACACACAAGCTTAAATACTATATAGTACCATCTCCTATAAAACAATACAAGATGGATAGAAAGGGACAAGGAGATGGATCTCTTGCAAAGTAGAAGTGGTACAAAGAAACAAGGGCAAAGCATGAAGAGGAGGAGAAGGGAAAACAAGAGGAATGAAGATCTGCAGGAGCCTAGGAACCCCGATGAATGTAACACTATATGCCATAACGTGACTCAAGGCAGTATCACATAATGTAAAGGGGATGGGGAACCAGAGGAGGAGGGGGAGGGGGAGGGGGAGAGGGAAGGAGATGAGAATTAAAAAAAGAAACAGATGTAAAATGTGCATGTACTCACTCCCCAAAATGACTGTAAACTGCATGTACTGCAAACCTGTACTAATAAATTTTTAAAGTTGAAAAAATCTAGGCTTTTTAAAAAGCATTAATTAACTTTATTGGTACAATTTAGATATACATAATGATCACATTAATCATATGGAATTTGTACCTGTAAATGATACACTTGATTCATATTTTTCCCATTCCCTTCCTCTTCCTTGTACTCCACTTCCCCTTTTTTCTTTTTTAATTGAATTCTTTATTGGTATATTTTATATACAACTCACAATGATACTCAACATTGGGGAATTTGTACCAGTATATGACACAAGTTAATTGTCATTTTTACCCATATCCCCACCCATCCACGACCCCTCACCCCTATATACATGTGCTTTCTTTTTTCTTTTCATATCATATTTATTATTTCCCCTCATTATTTTCCCTACCACATTCCCTTTGAATATTTCATATTTCACAAAACCTATCATACATTCTAGAACTCATTTACATCTACAGGTTCTCATACCAGAGAAAAGACAGCATTTATATATCTGTGACCTGTTTGTTTCACTGTGTCCTCAAGGTGTGTCCGTTTGCACATAAATGACTCAAACTTGTCATTCTTTATGTCAGAGTAATACTTCATTTTATATAAAAAAAACCCCACATCTTCTTTATCCAGTCTCCAGTTGATGGGCATCTGGGTTGTTTTCAAGATTGGGCTATCACAGACTCAGCTGCTATGAACCTTGTCCACCTTCCCTTCTTATTCACAAGACCTTTGTTTCCATTTTATCTTCTTTGCCTATTTTTCTTTTCCCTTTATTCCTTTCCCTCTCCCCCTTGCCTTTTGCACTTTAAGTTTTTAATTTCAACTACCTCAAAACTGTTGCAGCCTCTACCCATTACCCAATTTCAAAGCCACTTTCCCATTTTTAGGTATCTGTCACAGCAGCATAGAAAAAAAATAAGGATTCGTTTTCTAGAGCTAAGGTAATAAAGTGCCAAAAACTTGGAGAGGGGGGATCTCACAACTGAAATTTATCATCTCACAACTGTGAATACCAGAAGCCCTGAATCAAGGTGTTAGGATAACTGTGCTCTCTTTGAAGATATTAGGAAAGAAATCATTTGATGGCTCCTTCATATCTTCTGGAGGTCCAGATGTTTCTTTTTCTTTTTTTTTTTTTTTTCTGAGACAGGGTCTCACTTTGTAGTTCAGGCTGGCCCTGAGCTCACTATGTAGCCCAGGCAAGCCTCGAACTCAGCAATCCTCCTACCTCTGCCTCCCGAGTGCTGGGATTACAGGCGTGAGCCACCACGCCCGGTGAGGTTCAGATGTTTCTTGGCTTCTGAATGGCTCATCAAATCCCAAACAATTTCCATCCTATTTGTCTTCACATCGCCCTCCCTCTGTGTATGTGATTCTGTGTCTAGATCTCCCCTTTCATAAGGACATCAGCCGTGCTGCCTTAGGACCTGTCCAAATGGCCTCAGTGTAGCTTGATTACTTCTATACTATTTCCAAATAGGTCGCACTCCCTGTTAGGGAGCTGGGGCTCTGGTGTATATTATTTGCAGGACATAATTTGGACATAACAAGCTCCTCACAGCTTCATGAGATGGCTGTGCTTACCCAGTGAGAGCAGGTGGCTGTAGTTCTCCAGCATTACATCATGGTACAGGCATCTCTGAGTGGAGTCCAGTTGCTGCCACTCCTCCCTACTGAAGTCCACAGTCACGTCTTCAAATGACACTAGTACCTGCAACAACACAATCCTGTTCAAGGCAACACGATCAGCACTAGGGTATGGGGAGAAGATAGGAGGTTGTCTTTATTTTTCATCATAATATGCTATATGATATGGCTATTAAGCACACATATATAATACCGTGTAGAAGACAAACATCTAATCATAAGTTCTGATATTCATTATATGTGAAATTTAGTCAATATTTCATTTTTTAAAATACTTTTGAAAGATTAGACCTTGCATCTATTTTGTTACATACTTTCATGGGAAATTTGTATTTTAGTTTTTTAAGGACTCCTGTATATCACCTGCCTTTTTTAAAAACTTGACATAGCTCCTATTATTGTTCCTTTTATTTATGTTTCAAAAATATGACCATTTTTTTCTTGATGTCTTTTTATTGTACATTTCGAATGTAATTACATTTTGGTCAGAACATATATTCTGTATGATTCAACATATACTCTATCTAGAATACTGTTCCATGCTTCCTTTAAAAAAAGGGGGAGGGCTGGAGATTTAGCTCAATGGTTCCAGCGCCTGCCTCGCAAGCGCAAGGCCCTGAGTTCGATCCCCAGTAACCACATACAATGCTGGGTGTGGTGACTCACACCCACCAGCCATCAGTACCACATACCACAGTGCCTGGTGTGGTGGCTCACGCCTGTAATCCCAGCACTCGGGAGGCAGAGACAGAAGGATTGCTGAGTTTGAGGCTTGCCTGGGCTACATAGTGAGCTCAGGGCCAGCCTGAACTACAAAGCGAGACCCTGTCTCAAAAAAAAAAAAAAGCTACTGTTAAAACATAGTTAACTCTCAACCTAGTAGCCCTACTTCTTTTCTTTTTAACTGACTTTATTGGTACATTTTAGGAATACATTATGATCACATTTCTCATTGAGAATTTGTACCTGTACATGATATATCTTGATTCTTTTTTCCCATTTCCCTGCTCTCCCTACAACTACACCCCCTATATACATAAGCTTTGCTTCTATTTTTCCCTTTTTACCATCAAATGTTTTCTTTCCCTTCTTTGCTTTCCCCTGCCCCTACCCAGTTTCCCTTTCCCTTTGAACATTTTCTTCCTATTTCACCATACCTATCATATATCTGGACCTCATTCATACCTTCAGTTTCTCACACTAGAAAAATAATAAATTATTTACACACTTGTGGCCTATTTATTTCACTTATGAGTATGGACACGAGGAACATCCATGTCGGTATAAATGTCTCTAATTGATCATTCTTTATGGTTGAGTAATACTCTGTTTTACTAAAAAAAAAAAAAAAAACTAAATCTTTATCCAGTCTCTGGTTGATGGCCATTTGGGCTGTTTCTAAGATTTAGCTATTACAAACTGCTATAAACATGGATGCGCATATGTCACTGTGGTATGAGACGTTTAATTTTTTTCTGAATATACACAGCAGGGAAATAGCAGGGTCAAATGGGACCTCTAATCCTAGTCTTTGGGGAATCTCCACACTGATTTCCACAGTGGTTACACAGATTTCCACCCCCACCAAGAGTAAAGGGCTCTTTTTTCTCCACAGCCCTACCAGCTTATGTTATTGATTAAATATCAGCCTTGTCCCAACTTTAAAGACCCAGTTCAAAAGTGGGCATCTGAAATGAACAGATATTTTTTCAGATGAAGTAAAAGCAGCAAAGAAACATGAAAAAATGTTCAACATCACTAGTCATTTGAGAAATGCAGATGAAAACAACACTGAGATTCTTCTACCTTACTGGAAAAAGTAGCCCTACTTTTAATACAAGAAACTTTTATTAATTTTCAAAACTATACTTTCCAAAAGGAAATGGACAAACAGATTAGGAAATGGGGCTCAAAGAAATTTAACTGTACCATGGAAATTATCTAATAGTATCATTCCAAATCCATGGTATTCATTTGGTAGGTTAGTACTATAGTGTAATCAATAAAAGTCCAGTAAGTAAAAAGAATTTGAAATGTATTAGACTCTCATTACACCTAGAAAATGAACTCGTTCAAAAGACATTAGAGATGTGTTATTTGTCAGCAAAAATCTTTAAACCACTTCCAAAGTAAGCACTGGATGTTTTCTCTAACCAACTGCACCAGGAACCTGGTAGCTGGATTTCACAGAAGTGATGCCTGAAGAAGGTAAGAGATTTTTGTGTAGTTATGGTGTATACATTAGAACAGCCTGAAGCTCCCCCTATTTGCCGATGCTTAGGCAGTGGTAAAAGTTTTCTTCATAAATGTAATTTCTATTTTTGGTATATCAGAGAAGATTAAATCATACAGAGGAAGTCACTTTAATCTCAGTTTTCTTCAGGATCTAGGAAAACGTGCAGAATTCCACAAACTACTCTATGCCCTATTATAACTTCAGTCCTCTGGCCAAGTGAAACAAATGAATCAAACTCTAAAAAAACTCACTGGTCAAGATTCAGTGATCTTATGGGTTAAAATATCTATGAATTTACCATTAACCTTGTTAAATTTAGACACCTGCCAGCAAGCATATAGTTACTACCTTTGAACTTATATTTGGCAGGCCTATGATTTGGGACTGAGATCTAATTTACCTGTACTTAACTGAATCCTCTCATGATCATAGTCATAGTTATTTAAAAGGGTTTCTGTCTTCCCTAAAAACCCTGAGATATAAAAGTCATAAGGATCTGGAAGAACCTTCTGGAAGAAGTCTGCCGGCTCTATCAAACAGACTTCATTATAGGTATGTGTGTCCAGTGAAAGATAGGCTGTCATACAGCTGGGAGGGACCACTCCAAGTACTGCTGTGCATTCATTCTGCTCTCAGAGAAAGAGAAAAATGCAACTGGATTTATGCTTTCCTTGAGGCCAGCACCTCAGGATGCCCAGACTACCATTCCCACAAAGACTTGAACCTAGAATTTTCTAGTGTAACTGATACCGATACTGGGACTCAGATGGAAAGAAATATACTTACTGGCAGACTTATTATTCTTTTTTGTTTGTTTGTTTGTTTGTTTTTGAAACAGGGTCTCGCTTTGTAGTTCAGGCTGGCCCTGAGCTCACTATGGTGCCCAGGCAAGCTGCCGCGAACTCAGCAATTCTCCTGTCTCTGCCTCCCGAGTGCTGGGATTACAGGCGTGAGCCACCACGCCTGGCACTGTGGTATGTGGTATTGATTGCTGGTGGGTGTGAGTCTCCACACCCAGCATTATATGTGGTTACCGAGGATCGAACTCAGGACCTCGCGCTTGCGAGGCAGGCGCCAGAACCACTGAACTAATCCTCCGGCCCAGACTTATTATTCTTATAGACTGCCTTGATGTCCTGTTCATAGTAGGGTGATTTCAGCTGTTTAAGAATCACATTTTAGGGCTAGAGATCAGTGGTTCCGGCGCCTGCCCAGCAAGCACAAGGTCCCTGGTTCAATCACTGGTAACCACATACAACAATACCAGGCATGGTGGCTCATGCCCACCAGCAATCAGTACCACATACCACAATGCCAGGTGTGGTGGCTCAAACCTGTAATCCCAGCACTCGGAAGGCAGAGGCAGGAGGATTGCTGAGTTTGAGGCTTGTCTAGGCTACATAGTGAGCTTAAGGCCAGCCTGAACCACAAAGCAAGACCCTGTCTCAAAAAAAAAAAAAATCACATTTTACTAAAACAAATCTGTTATTTATTCTTTTTGGGTTTTTTTCTCTGATACTCTCAATCATGACCGCCCCAAATTACATATTCCCAATGCTATGGTTTATATCTAGATGTCCCCAAAAGCCTCATCACTTCGCAGACAGGGCTTTGAAAAGAAATTAGGTCATGGGGATAGTATAGCTGACTTGCTATTAGGAAGGAGGGTCTGGTCAAAAGAGGGGGGTTACTGTGAGAATGACCAGAAGAGTTTGTCTCACTTCCCAGCTCTCCCCTTGATTCTCCACTTCCTGTCTGCCATGCCCTCTCCTATGCTATCCTGCCTTGGAGCCAGCTGACTATAGACTGAAATGTGAGCCAAAATAAACCACTCCTAAAATAAATGAATCTGATGCTGGAAAAATAAAAGGGGAATGGTGGGAAGGAGGCAAAATAGAATTGAAATGTGTTAGATACATGTATCAATTTCTTACAGTGAAGGTAATCATTAAGTACTGCAAACATTTACTAGTAAAGGTTCAAAAAAAGAAATGTACTTCACTTCTATGTTTAGGATTTTCTAATAAAATCTGAGAAAAGAAAAAAATAATAAATCTCTCCTTTTAGTTGTGGTATTGAGTATTTTGTCCCAGTAATGAGAAAAGATGACTAAAATATTCTATGAATTTCATGTTAAGCTGTATTACAAGAATAAACATAACTTGAGCTTTTAAGTTCAACAATCCAATTACTGGCATAATAATGGCACAACCACCTTTGTTGATAATGTTTTTAAAATACTGAAAAAAATAATATGCATCCAGTTAAGTCAAGCCCTAAATTTCATATAAAAATCTTTTGTCGGCCGGGCGTGGTGGCTCACGCCTGTAATCCCAGCACTTGGGAGGCAGAGACAGGCAGATTGCTGAGTTCGAGGCTTGCCTGGGCTACATAGTGAGCTCAGGGCCAGCCTGAACTACAAAGCGAGACCCTGTCTCAAAAAAAAAAATCTTTTGTTAATTGGTTTGGTTAGAATGATCCTTAGAGAGCAAAGGAATCTGTTAACTATAGTACAATCAAAATATGTAATTATAGGACAAAGCCTATGAACAATCTGTCCTCTCATCTTTATTATGGTAGTGGTTTATTTTAATAAAACTACTGACAACTACTGTATAAAGGTAGCAATAATAAATTACATATGAACTAGTGGAAATGAGAGAAAGAGAGAGATTGATTCCCCCACAGTGGGGCAAACCTATGGGATGTGTGCTACAATGGATCGTTTGTATCACTGAATGCTCTAAAAGGTTCACCATCACTGGTTTAGAACATGGCAATACCCTGAACCTATTTTAATATTATCTAGGATTATTGATAGGTGGTTTTTCTTAAAATATCTGAGATAATATCAGTCTTCCCAAAGAGATATATATCTCTTAAACCTTCCCAATTTGGAGTTTGTTTGTTAGGGGGTCTGTTTGAGGTTACACAAGGGCAAAGGAAGTATCACAAAGCAGTCCTAGCAGGGATAGGAACAGGCAAAGGCATATCCAACTCCTGATTTTAAGACTTTGAATAATACACATTAGAGCTTTGGGACAATCACGAAAACACAATACAGGCAGGGGAATGGGAAAAAATAAGAAACAAGATGTGTCACATACCGGTACAAACCCTCTATGTTGAATGTGATCATAATGTATATATAAAATGTACCAATAAAATCAATTTAAAAACAGAATACAAAACAAAAGTGGATGGAAACACATCAGGTAAGATTTTTGCAAGCTGGGCCGGGGATTTAGCTCAGCAGTTCCAGTGTCTGCCTGGCAAGCGCAAGGTCCCAAATTTGTTCCCCAGTAAACACACACCACAATGCTGGGCATGGTGGCTCACACCTGTAATCCTAGCACTCAGAAGGCAGAGGCAGGAGGACTGCTGTGAGTTTGAGGCTTGCCTGGGCTACATAGTGAACTCAGGGCCAGCCTGAATTACAAAATGAAACCCTGAGCCAGCCATCAATGGACTGAAACCTCTCTAAATTTGAGCTGAAATAACTAATTTGTGGGTGTCAGGTATTTTGTTCCAGTAATGAGAAAGTAACTACAATACCTTCAAAGAGTGCATCACAATAATGTAATAGATGATGACTGGTATGAATTCAACATGATTTATCTGCACCAACACTCATGTCAAGGCTTAATTGCTTAATGTGAAAATGTTGGAGAGTGGGGGTCTGGTGGAAGGTATCTGAGTCATGCAGACCCTGCATGACAGATTAATGACATCTTGGGGGTGTGAATGAGTTCACCCTCTTATAGGACTGAATTAGTTACCATGAGAACAGATTGTTATACAGCAAGGTGACTCATGCTTTTTCTCTTCCACCCACACCTGCTTGCTTTTCCACTTTCTGTCACTGAAATAGCCCCCACCAGAAGCTCTGCAGATGCTGGTGCCATGCTCTTGGACTTCCAGAACCGTAGCTTCAAATAAGCCTGTTTCCTTTATAAATTACCCACTCTTCGGTGTTCTTCTCTAGCAACAAAAAATAGACTAAGACCATCATCATGGGTATCTCTGTGTTTTGTACTCTAGAAATATTATTTGGGAAAACGTAGAGTTAAACTTTGGAAATGTTATGTTATGTATTGATTGACAGGAACTGAAGAGATTTATTAGACCTTATAAGAAAAAACTGGATTCTTCTTTTTGCCAAAAGGGAAAGAGACCAACCTCCTTCATCTTAGAGCATGTCCTTGAGAAAGTTCGTCTTTGTAAATCTTTCCTCTGCCCCTTTGAAGTGTTATGTAACCAAAGACACACGCAAAGTCTTCCTGAAGACAAAGCCAATAGCACAGGAAGTAATATCAAGAAACAACAAATTGAATGATAAGTTTGAATCATTTATACTCAAATGGATGTACCTTCAGGACATACTCATAAGTGAAATAAATATGTCACATATGTGCAAATATCATATCTGTTCTCTGGTATGAGAAAATGAAGATGTTAATGAGTTCTAGAATGTATGATGGTTATTGTGAAATAGAAAATATTCAAGGGCCAGAGGGTTAGCTCAGCGGTCCCGGCGCCTGCCTCACAAGCACAAGGTCCTGAGTTCGATCCCTGGTGACCACATACAATGCTGGGCATGGAGACTCATGCCCACCAGCAATCAATACCACATACCACAGTGCTGGTGTGGTGGCTCACGCCTGTAATCCCAGCCCTCGGGACGCAGAGACAGGAGGATTGCTGAGTTCGGGGCTTGCCTGGGCTACATAGTGAGCTCAGAGCCAGCCTGAACTACAAAGCGAGACCCTGTCCCCCCCCCAAAAAAAAATTCAAAGGGAAATGTGGTAGAGGTGTGAGTAATGAGGAGCAAAGAAAAAATGTGACAGTAATAGAAGGGAGAAACAAAACTTATGTATTTAGGGGGTGGGCAGGTTGTAGGGTGGGTAGGAGAATGGGAAAAAATGAGAATTAAATTGTGTCATATACTGGCACAAATTCCCAATATTGAGTGTGATCATGATATGATATGTATATACAATGTACCAATAAAGATAAAAATTTTTAAAAAGAATCAACAAATTGGAGTATATCAAATTTAAAAAGCTTCTGCACAACAAAGGAAACTCTCAACAGAGCAAAGAGACACAGAATGGGAATCTGATAGAGGACTCATGTCTACAATACGTGAAGAACCAAAAACATGTCCCTGTCAAAATATGGGCAAGTAAACTCAATAGACATTTCTCAAAAGAATAATAAATGCCCAGTAAGTATGTGAAAAATGTTCAATATATTTAGTAATTAGAAAAATCCAAATCAAAATAACTTTGAGATTCTATCTTACCTGAATCTGAATGGCTATCATCAGGAACAGAAAAAACAACGAATGCCTCTGAAGATGCAGGAAAAAGAAATTCTCCTACACTGTTGGTGGGAAAGTAGAGTAGCAGAACCACTGTGGAAATCAGTATGAAGAGCTATACCTTAGAACCCAGCTCTAGGTATATTCCTGAACAAATTAAAGCCATCATACTACAGTGCTCCCTGCATATCCATGTTTATAATGTGTAATTCACAGTGGCTAAGCTCTGGAAACAGCCTAGATGCCCATCAACAGCTGAACAGATAAAACAAAAGCTGCATACATCATACATAATTTAATATTGTTCAGCCATAAAGAACAAAGTTAAGTCATTTGTAGGAAAATAGAATTTGCGAGTATCACACTAAGAAATGAAGCAGACTCACAAAATTGCATATTGCAATAAATAACTACATGAATAAAACAGTGGAGAAATGATAAGAAACTAGAAGGTAGACTCTTCGAAATGGAGAGGGAGATTGGATGGAGGGGGGAGGAAAGAAAGGAAAGCAAAGGGATTGCAGATGATCGACACGTTATATACATATATCAATTCCCCAAACCCAACATCGCTATTTTGTATTATACACATGCACTAATAGAAGAGAAATGTATATTAAAAATTTAAAGCTGAACAGCTCTTCTGTCATCATTACAACCCTGGAATGTTTCTCTTAAGAGCTGGGGAGCCATCTCTTGGAAGTACAAACTTGAAGGAAGATAGCAGCTGGCCTCCCTGTCAACTCTGCAAGTTAAGCTTAGGAACCTGGCTCCACTCAGCAAGTACCTATTTGTCATTAATAGAAGTTCGAGTTCTGCTTTTGGATACAGGCAGCTAACGAGCACAGATGGCCATTCCGACTACCAGGAATGAAGGAATGTACAGCAAATGGTGCTGTCAAGTCCTCTCATGTGAGCACAAGTTGTCTTTTTTTTTTTTTTTTTTTTTTGCGGGGTGGTGGTGGTTGAGACAGGGTTTCCCTTTGTAGTCAAGGTTGGTCTTGAACTTATTAAGTAGTCCAGGGTGGCCTTGAACTCTCAGTGATCCTCCTGCTCCAGTCTGCCAAGTGCTAGGATTATAGCACCATGCCCAGCAAGTTGTTATTTTCTTGAGACCATGTATCTGATCAACTGTGTAAACGGAACTCCTTTCTGTCCCCTGCTCCTGGATAGGTAAAATCAATATCATCAAAATAGCCATATTCCCAAAAGTATTATTCAATGCAGTCCCAATCAAAATATCAATAGTATGATTTACACATCTAGAGAAAACAATACTAGAGTTCCTATGGAACCAAAAGAGACCTAGAATAGCAAAAATTTTGGACAATAAAAGCAGAACAGGTGGCATAGCAATATCTGACTTCAAAGCATATTATAAAGCAACAGTGATAAAAATGGCATGGTACTGGAACAAAAACAGATGGGATAAACAAATCTCCTCAGATATATTCAACTATTAGATCTTTGGCAAAGGAGAGAAAAGTATAATAGGTTGAAGGAAAGAACCTATTCAAGTGGTGTTGGGAAAACTGGTTATCTGCAGAAGAATGACAGTGGACTCTTTCCTCTCATCATACACTAAAATATAATTAGATTAAAGATCTAAACATTAAAACAGAAACAATAAACTTTCTGGAAGATAAAATAGGCAAAATACTTGAAGACATAGGTATAGGAAAGGATTTTCTAAACTGAACTTTAATCTCACAAGCAATAGCAGGGAGAATTGACAAATGGGATTGTATCAGACTAAAAAGCTTATGTACAACAAAAGAATCAATCAATGGAGGGAAGAGATAACCTACAGAATGGGAAAAAAAATTTTACCAGTCAAGGCTCAGACAGAGGGCTAAAAAGTAGACAATATAATGAACTAAAAAAATAAATAAACCACATAAAATTAAAGATCCAGTCAAGAAAGAGGCAAGAGAATGGCTGGGGATTTAGCTCAGTGGTTCTGATGTCTAGTTTGCAAGCTCAAGGTCCTGAGTTCGATCCCCAGTACCACATACCACGGTACTGGGTGTGATGGCTCATGCCTGTAATCCCAACACTCCGGAGGCTAAAGCAGGAGGATTGCTGAATTCCAGTTTTGCCTAAGCTACATAGTGAGCTCAGGGCCAGGACTGAACTACAAAGTGAGACCCCTGTCTTAAAAACAAAAAATAGGCAAGAGAAATGAATGGATACTGCACAGAAGAAGAAATACAAATGGTCAACAAATATATGGATAAATGTTTAACATCTCTGGCCATTAGAAAAGAAATGCAAATTAAAACAACACTAAGATATCATCTTACTCCAGAGACCCTGTCTCAAAAAGATATCATCTTACTCCAGAAAAAATGGCAAACCAAATAGCATTAGATTTAGGAAACCAAATAAATGCTTGTACAATTGTAGTTGAAAAAAAAAAAAGCAACCCTCTTTCATTGTTGGTGGAAATAGGAATAGTATTACCATTATGGAAATCAGTATGGAGACTTCTCAAAGAACTGAAATTAGAAATCCTATAAGAGGTCGGTGATTTAGCTCAGTGGTTCCAGCATCTTCCTTGAAAGTGCAAGGTCCCAGAGTTCGATTCCCAGCATCACATACTACAATGCTGGGTTTGGTGGCTCACACCTGTAATCCCAGCACTCGGGAGGCAGAGGCAGGAGGATTGCTGTGAGTTTGAGGCTTGCCTGGGCTACATAGTGAACTCAAGGCCAACCTGAACTACAAAGCGAGACCCTGTCTCAAAAAAAAGAAATTCTGTAAGACCCAGCTATCCCCTATTAGGTATTGTACCCAAAGAGCTGAAGTCATTATATTACAACAATACATTTGTACCAATGTTTATAGAAGCACAATTTGTGATAGCTAATTTCTGGAAGCAGCCTGTATACCCATCAACAGAAGACTGGATAAAGAAAAACGCGGTATTTCTATATAAAGGAATACCACTCAGCTATAAAGAATGACATACCTGAGACACTGGTAGGAAATGGGAGCACCTGAAAAATATAATGTTGAGTGAAAAAAACCAGACACCCAAGCTTAAATACTATATACTACCATCTCTTCAAGTGAGGCAGAGTACAAAGAAAACAATAAAGGATGGATAAAAAGGGACAAGGGTATAAATCTCTTACAAAGTAGAAGTGGTCCAAAGGAACAAGGGCAAAGCATGAGGAAGAGAAGGAGAAACAGAAGGAATAAAGACGTACAGGACCCTAGTCACCCCCATCTTTTTTTAACACTGATTTTGGTACATTTTATATACACATTAGATCACAATCACATTGAGATTTTGTACCAGTACCTGCAAAACTTAATTCTCATTAAAAATGAAATCTTCTTAAAAAGTGGGTAACTTTGCTTCACAATAATTCGCTCTGGCACTAACTAATCCGGTGAAGGGAAAGTAAGAATTCATTCCTTTAGACAACATTAATCCTTTCATGAGGGCCCCACCCTGTGACCACAACACCTTCCAACACTGTTGTATTGAAGAATTAAACATTAACATGAATTTTGATGGGGACAAACCATATTCCAACCATAACAATTGGCAAGTCAGAAGTGACATCCACAATGGCTCTGACTGTGGTATTAACACGCCTTTGGTCTCACCGGTAGCTGGTAAATCTTGACAAAATTCAAGGCCTGTTCACCAAGTAAAGTATCTGGAACTCCTGGGTGAATTATCAACATTTCATCTTTATTGCTATCAAGGAAAAACGTGTTTGAACCTCACACAAAAAGAATCCCCAGGGCTTAGTGGATCTGGCACCTGCCTGGCAAGTGCAAGGTCCCTGGTTGATTCTGCATAACCCACATATAACAATACCAGGTGTGGTGACTCATGCCCAGCAGCAATCAGTACCACATACCACAGTGCCAGGTGTGGTGGCTCAAACCTGTAATCCCAGCACTCGGGAGGCAGAGGTAGGAGGCCTGCTGAGTTTGAGGCTTGCCTGGGCTATAGTGAGCTCAGGGCCAGCCTGAACTACAAAGCGAGACCCTGTCTCACACACACACACACACAAAAAAAAATCCCCAAAAGAAAGCATACTGGAGTCTTTGAGTATAGGGGACAGTACAAACCTCACTTGGAATGCTACCTAATCCTTTATATGGGCTAAATCACAAATCAGTGTCCTTTGAATGGAGCTCAAACCTGCATGACATTAAGATATTCTTAAAGCTACAGCACATCCTCTGCTGTCTACCTCAGGGCTCCTAAATGACCCTCTGAGCTACAAGTATTGAAAAATGATGATTCTGCTTAATGGGGTCTCTAATAAGTAAGGCCCTTGAGGTTAGATTCGGCCCAGAAGAGCCTCTAATGGTTTTGTACTTGTCATTCTTATATTGCTATAGCACCCATTAGGCAAAACAGGTATTACTGGGGCCTTGCTGAAACTGAACACCTGATTCATAGAGGCCTTATGACTCTCTGAACTGACAGTACCATTTTCAGTCACTGATGAAGGTTCAATAACTAACCAGATGGGAAGAATCAAACAAGGCTCATCTGTCAAAAGAAAATAGTATCTTCAAGCCATCCTGATCTACATGAAAATGGAACAACTACCCATCTGGGGGAAATTTTATTTCATAGTGTACCAACTACTACAAGAATACTATGCTTAATGGGGCCCTTGAGTCATAGAAGTTCCCTATATGCCTAGTTCTCAACTAATGGTTTGGCTGAGCTAAAATCTGATAGCTGCAATTGGCTGTGTGGCTATTCGACTTCAGCAGAACTGAAAATAGATGTAGGCATTCCACACAGCAGCAGGCAGAACTCAAGGCTTTTTTCCCAACTCTGCCCAATATTGTCTTTGTGATTTATTGACTCGTGAGCTACTTTTTTTTTTTTTTTTTTTTTTGAGACAGGGTCTCGCTTTGTAGTTCGGGCTGGCTCTGAGCTCACTATGTAGTCCAGGCAAGCTTTGAACTCAGCAATCCTCCTGTCTCTGCCTCCCGAGTGGTGGGATCACGGGCGTGAGCCACCACACCCGGCACTGTGGTATGTGGTATTGATTGCTGGTGGGCGTGAGTCACCATGCCCAGCACTGTATGTGGTTTCCAGGGATCCAACTCAGGACCCTGCGCTTGCAAGGCAGGAACCACTGAGCTAATCCTCCGGCCCGTGAGCTACTATTTTGACCTAGCTGTTTGGTCTCCCACTTGAAAGATGAAAGACCAAGTCTAGATAGCCTTCTTTGGTATCATAGACTATGGGACTAGATCAGAACTACTAACTGAATGGTCTGGGTCACCAATGTAGATGCCTATGGTAAGGGCCTACTCTCTGATGGAACTGACTGGAATCAAGCTGCTGATCGAGACTTCACTGCCCAGTTGCTGCCAGCAGTGCTTGGATCCTTCACAGCATTGAGCATGGTATGCATCCATTGTCGTAGACTGGGCACAAATTACAGGACTCTGTTTTGAAACAGAAGCCACTATTGCACACCAAATTATGACTCCTATAAGATAACTCACTGTGACGAGGAAGGGCATATCACATGAGGTGTGGCCCCATTGGTTCCTGGTAAATTAACTACATCGCACCTCTCAGAGCTATCAATGATGTTACCTCTCTGCTGATACTTCTTCAGGTTAAGTGTTGCTGTTTCAAATTATTCAGCTAACTCCAGTCACACAATGGTGGTTGTTTTCAGTTTTCTAGACTATTTGCAGCCTGAACATGGTGCACTTTTTATTGCAAAAGCCATGTAACAATAGTCAAGGTATCCAATTGACTTCTCATTCCCTGCCATACACCGGCACTTGATATCATTAAGTGTCAGAATGGCTTCCTCAAAAACTTAGGAGTAGCTCAGCCACAGAGCACTTGTCTAGTATAAATGAGGCCTTGGGTTTGGGATGCAGAACTCAAAAATAAAAATTAAAAGTTGACTTAGATGGACAACACTTAACAGCAACACTTAACCATCTACAAACCTTAGGCACTATGGTCAGTGGATATGGCTGAACTCAGAAAAGGATTTTCATTCAGTCACTCCCTTGACAAGGATCAGAGAGTGGGCACGGAGGATCACATTGACATATTTTTAAAGTCTGAGATTCTGTCTTAAACACTGCTAGGTATAGCCTATTTTTGCTATAACAGGAACCTCACACTACGCTAGTTGGCAACACTTTGTGTGGTGGTCCACCCAGAAGGGAATGTAAGGGACTTTAATTCTGGTCAGCCACTTAGATGCTCTGGTTACAATGACATTGTCCTACATCATCAGTAATTACCACTTAGTTCAGCATACTGTTTGTTATGTCTTTCTAGAGCAGTGATGGCAAACCTTTGGGAGCTTCCAATGCTAATAAACAGCCAGCTATGGCACATGTGCCATAGTTCCACTACCACTGTTCTAGAATGAATGGCATGGGCCAAAGTGCAGAACTCTGTAAACCTATAAAAATGCCCTGTTCCTCTTGCACTTCACTTGTTCAGAACTCACAGGAGACAGCTGGAAAAAAGATGAACTTATAACTACTAGAGTGAGCCACAGTAATAATGCACGAGTAGAGGCAACGGAATGTCTAGAAAAGAAACCCCAGAAGAAACAGGATGGAGAGACATTTATGATCTTTGTCTTCGGAAACCCACCAGAGCCTTCCTCACAAAAGGAAATCTGGCACCAAGGGCCTTAATTTAACTGTTGTGTCTGATGACTCTTTGCCTTCTTTAGGAGGATCCCAGTCCTACACCTCACATGGTGTAAAGCAAGCTTAAAGGTGTTGATAAGCAGCAAAGCTTATCAACACCTCCAAATGGCTTCTCTAAACCCCTACCCCCATCACAGCTCAGTTATTCTGTAAGGCAGAAGAAAATCACGTGGCTGGTGGTATGGACATACATGGACTGGGTAGAATGATCGGCATGCGATGGTCTCTCCAACAAGAACCAGACTCAAGTTTGTAAGCAGAACTGAGAACCATTGATAACACTGAGCCTCACCTGATCTTGTAAATAGTAACAGTTAAGAGATGCTTATACCTGTTTGTGTTCCTTTTTCAGAAATTATTTACTACAAAGAAACAACTTTTCCTACAGGGTTTAGCTAAGACTTGCTGTCTGCCCTCCTTCATGACTCCCCTAAGACTCTTAGGTAACTCCATCATCTACCTAGATATAGACCTTTTCCTTTTTGCCCAAAACTTCAGACAAGGCCTGAAATAGACCCTCCAACTCTTTTTTCTTTGTCTCATGAATGATAACTAAGTTTCTGTCCTTTGGTTTGGTTTGGTCATTTTTTTAAAATTGAATTCTTTATTGGTACAATTTATATACATCTCAAAATCACATATAACATTGGGAAATTTGTAC